>PISX010002476.1:0-57108 GCA_004024625.1 Mellivora capensis | reverse complement strand
TACTAAGAGTATTAGAGTAAAATAAGGAAAACGTATTGTTTTCTTATACTCTGAAGTATCAAGAAAATTATAAAAATTGCCTTTTAGAAGAGGACTGCTGATAAAACTGTCTTCCTTGCCTTCTTCAGACTTATGAGCTGTTACTCATGAAAATGTGTACAGTGTTTCTTAGGTATGCATACATAATTAAGAGTATTGCATTACTGCTTTTAACTCAAGAATTTGCTGGACAGAAATTATATTTTAGTGGTTAATGGTCATTTGTTATATCTACCTATAAACCCTAGAGGCAGTCCACACTTTGTGATGCCATTTCCTCAAAGTTAATTAAAAGCACTTTGCCAGTTTTTCATTTAAGACCTCATTTCTAAGGTCAGGTAGATGATTATATCCATAAAACATAGGGTTGATGGCAGTTCCATTTTGATTTTGTACATATTTTAGGGGTCTTTAGGGTATAGCAAATATATAACCTAGATAAATTTAGTATAGGTAATTTAAACTTCTACCTTTCAATAAAAAAAATGTTCCTTTCAAGGACTACTTTGTGATTCCCAGGAACATAGGACCAGGAGGGAGAAAGCAGCTTCCAAATTTCCTTCTAAGTAAAAAAACCTTTATTATACTTTTAACCCTTTTTGTCTGAAGCCTTTCAAGTAAAGGGCAATAAGCTCCTTGTTTCTGACTTCTACATGACTAAACAGATGCTCCTACCAGTGCCCTCTCTACACTGGTCTTCTGAGATCTAGTCAGGAGGACTACAGCTTATCTAAACAGCCTCTAGAGCAAAACTCAACAAGAGGATTAACATAAGCAAAAAACATAAGCACTCAACCCCTTTTCCTTGTCTTATAAAAACGTTGGTGCCGGGACGCCTGGATGGCCCAGTTGGTTAAGCAGCTGCCTTCGGCTCAGGTCATGATCCCAGCGTCCTGGGATCGAGTCCCACATCAGGCTCCTTGCTCGGCAGGGAGCCTGCTTCTCCCTCTGCCTCTGTCTGCCTGTGCTCGCTCGCTCTCTCTCTCTGACAAATAAATAAATGAATAAACAAACAAACGGTGCCCTCTGGAGGTTTTGCATTTGGAAGTTGTTTAATAACGCGGATCTTCAGCTTAGGAGATGGAAATGATATGATACTGTAGATAGTTGTATTAAGAAATAAACCCTTTATATCATTAGTACCGACCATCTTGGGACAGTAATGACTATATGCAATATACAACCATCTTAAATATTTTTGATGTACAGAACTTCAGTGTGTCAAAGTATTTCCTTTTTTGTTGTTGTTAAGAGAAGAGATTCTAAAAATGGAATATAAATGTTTTCTGTCTTGCCTTTGCTTTCTTATGACCACTTCCCTGGACTTTGCTATTGTTAGCTCTCAGCTATTCCCAATCCAGTGATATTTTATCAAATATCTGTGATATTTCTTCTGAGTTTTAGATCTTAGCATTTGTTGTTAGTTCTATTTGTACGGCATTTGTATGCCTCAGGTGACATTTTGGAAAGTGAGGTAAACGGCCAGTGCAACAATCCACTCCTCATGTCTCACCTACATTTCACTTTTGTTATTTGTCTATTGGTGGTGAGTGGGTATTATCCCTGTCTCCTTGCTTCCTAGAGTGTCTGTTGGACGCTGTTAAGGTAATAGGCATACCCAGCAGTCGATTTCTGCAGATAAGTTGAAATATGAATTTATTTGAACTTCTCCTTATAGAGTCTGAATAATAACTGATCTGGAAACATTTGTATTTGATGTTTTTGTTTATTGTTATATGAAATCCTTGGTGTATGCTTGCTCTTTTTTATATTTATTTAGACTGCAGAAGACCATTCGAGTTTTAATCAGTTTCTGGTCAGTTTGGTTCCGGTTAATCTAGGTTTATAATGTAATTTAGCTGTCTTTGAATTATTTTTTTTTCTTTTTTTCTTTTTTTTTAAATTTCTTTTCAGCGTAACAGAATTCATAGTTTTACACCACACCCAGTGCTCCATGCAATGCGTGCCCTCCACTGTACCCACCACCAGGCTGTCTTTGAATTATTAAGAAAATACTCCTTCGAAAAAATTTTCTTTGTGTTGCTTGATAGCCTGTCAGCAAGACAATATACTCTATATTTTAAAACTTTTAAAAGCTGTAAACGAAATTTTAATCTCCTTTTGAATACATACCGTAACTTAAGCAGGTTTTTGTTTTTTTTTTTGCTGTGAAGGACTAATATAGTAATGGTTTTTCATAAATTCTCAAATTAATTTCTTTTAGAGCTAGTCTAGTTTCAAACTGTTCAGACAATAAAATTGTTATAGAACTAGGTATTTTCCCTATGTAATTTTTTTTTTAAGATTTTATTTATTTATTTGACAGATAGAGATCACAAGTAGGCAGAGAGGCAGGCAGAGAGAGAGGAGGAAGCAGGCTTCCTGCTGATCAGAAAGCCTGATGTGGGGCTCGATCCCAGGACGCTGGGATCATGACCCGAGCCAAAGGCAGAGGCTTTAACCCACTGAGCCACCCAGGCACCCCCCCCCCCATGTAATTCTTATATGGGTACTGAATTTTGGTCTCATTAAGGAAGGAAATCAATGAAAACTTTCTTACCCCATGAATATTATATGTGTAGAATATTCTTCTCTAGATGTTAAATTGGAAAGTCACAAAGATCATCAAATTTCAGTGTTGAGATATTTTATGATGATTTGATGAAGAATCTTGATTGAAAAATAATCTCTTATCCAGAAGCCATTTTCTGTCCATAGTTGCTAATGATAATCTTCTGGTTTTATTTAGATTAATTTAAAGTTTGGTATCAGAAAACCAGAAGCTCGGACTGGAACTGAGACAGATACCTGTACAGCTTGTGCAGGTACCTTGATCCTTGAGTTTGCGGCTTTAAGTCGATTCACAGGAGCAACAATATTTGAGGTTTGCTTTTCATAGTCTTTGATCTCTTGGGGTTTGGGCGTAACTAACTTTATATCTTTTTTTTCATTGTTCAGGTATGAGGATTATCAGTTGGAGGATTGCTATCATTTTAGTGCACTTTTGTTTAGATTCCATTATACAGTTTTTGTCAAAAACCTAGAAGTCATTGTGAGGTAGATATATTATAATACAACTGCATTTTTCACAAACTATAAATTTTTAGGTTTATTCTCAGGAGATTTCTAGCCATATTCTATGAATTTGATATTACAGATGTCTTAAATGAAAAACTGTTTGTTTTATTTGTTATACTTCTAGATGGTCTATTGCATTTCTGAGAACCTTACTGAAACTGTAATTTTTGCATTTGTCTTGATAGTCATGGCTGTATGTTTGTTTACCCCCAAGGTTAATGTTATTTCTTATCCAAAAGACTTAATATTCCCCCAAGTAATTTGTTATAGACTACCTATGTCTCACACTTTAATTTTATCTATATGTTTAAGCATGTTATTGTGTGGAGTAGTATCACAAAACACCCTCTTTTTTAAAATATGACTTGGGAAATTTTTAAAAAATTCAGCAAATGGCACACATAAAGCAAGCAAAACTAGGGAATTATATATTAGCATTAGAGACATTGGATCTGAGTGTAAGTAAAACAAGTCAAGTGGTCTTTGTGTGTCTGTATGTTCAGAGTGTCAAGGACAGATTTATCACGTTTGGTTTGATTTTATTCTGTACTTTGCTGATGTATTTTCCTTTCATTGAAAAGTATAGTCACTTTTGCACAGTCTAATTTGAACTACAAACTCTGAGATACTGATGCATTTATAGGTTAGGAAAGTGAGACTCAAAGAGGATAAGATGCACAGCTATGGATGAATGAGTAGAATTGAAATTAGAATCCAAGCCTTTCTAAATTCAAAGCCCATACTCTTTCCACTGGTCTATTTTGTACTTATGAATAAATCTATTTGGAAATTATGATCTTTTTTAACTTCATGAATATACAGTAATTTATTTTAAGAGAAGCGACATGATGCAGTTGACAGCATCGATCAAATACAGGGTTGGCAAACAACAGCCTCGGGGCCAGATCTAGCCAATGCCTATTTTTGTGAATAAAGTTATATTGAAACACATCCATGCTTATTTATTTATTTGATCTATGACTGCATCTGTGCTAAAGTGACAAGAGTTGAGTAATTGTGACAGTGACTATATGGATTCATAATGCCTGAAGTACTATCTGGCAAAATGACTTTTGGTCTAATAAATAAAGAGCTCTGAATTCTCATATTGTTCTGTAATTCAGTTTTAAACTTCGGTTAAATCTTTGATTTCACTGGGCCTGTTTTCTTAGCTGTAAGATAGGAACAGGGAAATATAATCTTTATGAAAATTTCTGGCTCTGAAATTAATAGCATTTAATTAAAGCCATAATCTGCTTTAAAAAATCATCATAAATAAATTGACTTAGGAGCGAAGACTATTTTATACTCTGTTCTTAAATCTGCAAAGTGGCAAATTGGTTTAATGATTTTTTTTTTCTTTTGTAGAAGTGCTTCTCTGTAGAAGTACTTCTCCAATGCTAAGTAGATTCACGTTCCGAAATTAAGTTTAACTTAGAAACTCTGCTATGCATGTCTTACGCTTTTATGTTTTATAACCTCTTTTTATCCAGAGCTAAGAATTTGATCAGAAGCTATTTTAATTTAGTGGCCAATGGGTAAAAATAAGTGAAAAAGAAGAGAAATGGTGTCATAAGGTTATGTTTGGTATTGTCAAATGAATACTAATGAATTTATTTACTCTTCACTAACAAACTTGTATGCTATGTAAAAAGTGGGTTCTTAAAATGCCTGTTTGTATGTCATCAGAGATGACATACCAACTTTGGAATTCTCTTCTAATTCTCTAAATAAGAGTCTGCGAGGAGATTTTCACTTTGTATTTAAGTGACAGAAATTATTTTAAGAAGTGCATTTAATTATGGCCGCAATTAATATAATTTAATAATACATGTATATGAATGTGAACTTGTACTACTAATACAGACGAACATGAAGGTCTCAAACTGAGATCACTGCCACTAAGTAGTATTTTTAAACTCATTCTTTTTAACTAGGCTTGATTGACTGAAAAAGAGCCAAGATTTGACTTGTAGGGAAATTTTAATGATTATTTAAGCATTTAATATTTAACATTATAAATTTAATATTATAAATTATTATCATAGGAATTTTATGTAATCCTTAAAATATTCTATGAGCTTTTGACTTTTTGTTTCTTTGTTTCCTGTTTGCCAGAGACATGCAGTTCTTCTAGTATCCTTTTCTTTTTTTTAATTATAGGAATACGCAAGAAAAGCTCTTGATTTTCTCTGGGAAAAAAGACAACGAAGTAGTAATTTAGTGGGTGTGACTATAAATATTCATACTGGAGATTGGGTAAGAAAAGGTATGTAAGTTGGGCGCTTTCTTTTTTTTTTCTCATTTAAGTTGGGCTTTCTTAAATCAAGCCTTCACATACTCTGAATGGTTGGGGAAGAAAGAATTTCCATTTGTTAAAATAATCTTTGGAACAGTATAAAAAATAGTTTTTCACTGGATTGCTGGAATTTTAATTTAACCTGATTTTCTCCTTTGGGGCCCAAAAATAGCATGTTTATTCTAGATGGACTTACTTTCATACCTTAATTGATATAGCATTATACATATGATATGGATGAAACACTAGAACTAGTTTTCTTGAGAACTAAAGAATCAGAATACCTCAGTTGTCTCACATTAAGTGGAAATCTATATTTAATAATGTTATCACTAGATGTTATTGAAATGAATTGGAATCATGAGACAAATGTTACATGAACAAACAGGATATAGAATTATATAAAGAATATAATTTTATCTTTATAAGACATCCTTATAGAGATAGGTGAATGGAAATATACTAGAATATTTATTCTTAGTAAGATTATCTCATTTATTATCTATTTAGTATTATGTAAGGTTTTTTTCAAATTTTATGTAGATAGTTCTTGAAACTAATCAGAATTCTGGTTTCAGAATTCTACCATTTCTTTTCTGTTTTTTAATCTGCTTGGAACTCAGGTACAAATTAATTAGTCAGAATTAATTTTAAATTAATCCTAATCCTTGGTTTTTGACACACTAATCATTGGTCCATGCATGGCCCATTTTACTTAATCCTTTTTTTTTTTTTTTTTAGATTTTATTTGACAGATCACAGGTAGGCAGAGAGGCAGGCAGAGAGAGAGGGGGAGAAGCAGGCTCCCCGCTCAGCAGAGAGCTCAATGAAGGGCTCAATCCCAGGACCCTGAGATCATGACCTGTGCTGAAGGCAGAGGTTTAACCCACTGAGCAACCCAGGAGCCCCTACTTAATCATTTTTAATAATGTAATAAGGACCCACAAGTGGACCATTACTTGATGACAAACACTTGTGCATATGATCCTTGACTCCACTTCTGCAGTCCCATTCCTCTGCCTTCTCTAACTGAAATAGCATTCTTATCTTCTACTGATCATTTGCTTTTAATAAAGTTTTATTGCATCAGTATGTATTCTTAAAAAGTATATTTTTTGTTTTGTTTTAAACCTTATAAAATCATATCACATCATGCATTTGAGACTTTTTTCACATAATATATTGCTAAGATTCATGTATATTGTTGCATGAAGGTGTAGGTTTTTTTTGACTGCTGTATAATATTTTATTGGATGAATGAATCACAATCTGGGCATTTAGATTGTTTCCTGGGTTTTACTGTTATGAAAAGTAGTGCCATGAATATTTGTATATTTCTCCTGTTGTGTTTGTATAAGAGTTTTTCTTGGTTATGTATGGAAGAGTAGAATTTTTCGATCATAGAACAAGTTAATGTTCAGCTTCAGGAGATAATGTCAAAATTATTTTCAAAACTGTTTTCCAAAGTTGTTTCCCCACTTTATACTTCCACTAGCAAAATATGAGAACATGGATCAACATCCTCTCCATTGAGTATTTGTCAGACTCCAAAGATTTTGCCAGTGAAATAGGTACCAGTGATTTCCCATTGTAGTTTGATTTGTATTTCTTTGATCACTGATGATGTTGAACACTTCTTCATATTTATTGGTCTGTAGGTTTCCCTTTTTTTTAATATTGATGTTCTTGTATTTTTTCCGTTTTCTGTTCAGTTGTACTTTAAAAAAGATACTGTTGATACCTATATGATACTGATTTATGTGATAACTATCCATTAAAGTTTATTGACGTTTTCTTTTTGGCCTAGAACATGCCCAGGTTTTTGTTTTTGTTTTCCTTTCCCCAGATTGAGAGAGAGAGAGAGAGAGAGAAAGAAAGGTTGCATGCACGGGGTGGGGGGAGGGGCAAAGGGAGAGTGAGACTCAGGAAGACTTCCACGCTCATTTCGGAGCCTAGTGCAGGGGCCGATCTCAGGACATGACATGAGCTAAAACCAGAGTTGGATGTGCCTAACCAACTGAGCTAACCAGGTGCCCCAAACATGGCTGGTTTTTATGAACATTTTGCAGTTACTTTAAAAAGTGTATATTTTCTCATTCTTGGGTATAGATTTCTGTGTATGTCAGTTTGCTGATTTTCTGTTTGCTTGACCTACCAAGAATTAAGAAAGGTAGATAAAATTTCTGACAGTGGTAGTGGACTTATTAATATCTCCCTGTAGTTTTGTTTTGCTTTGTATATATTTTTGGGTACATTAGTCTGTTTTAATAGGTGCATTCATTTAAAATACCTCTCTCTTCTTAGTTGAGAGAAATATTTTTGTGTCTTTTGTTTTAAACACAAATGATTTAAAGTATTTCTTCATTATGTACTGATCATCTCTAATAATGTTCTTTGTCTTACAGTCTATTTAATCTGATAGTAATAAGCTACATCAGCTTTATTTTGCTTAATCACTTGATAAATTTTCTGTCCTTTTACTTTCAGTCTTTGCAAGTGCTCATGCTCTGAGTGTAACTCTTATGAAATTTAGATTGTTTTAAAAAGCCAATTTGCCAGTCTTTGTCTTTTAATTGGTGATTTCAGTCCATTTACATTTACTTCTATTTTTAATATATTTGGACTTATACTATCTTAATTGTAATTTCAGTGTGTTCCACCTTTCCTGTTTTCTCTTTAGTCCTTTCGTTATTAAATGAAACCTGTATTTACCTCCTAGTAAGACATGAACTTTAGCATCTTCTCCTACCTTTTGTCACCCCAATCTATACCCCTCGTTTTGTTAATATTATGTAGTTATTTAGTTCTTATTCACTTAGGAATATGTTCTTTTCCCTTTTGGTCTTAGAGCAGTCCTCCTTTCCTTTTTCTTTAAAGGTAACGAACCAAACTGCCAAAGTATTTGGTCACTTGTACCTTGTATATTGCTAACAACATCTGTTAGATTTGTCTCCCTTCTTACTTATTTATCCCTGTTTTCAGTAACTTTTAATAGTTTCTGAGGCCTTTTATGCCTAACAACTTTATTATGCTTTCATATTTGAGTGTTGGTTTGGATGTATATAATTTTCTATTTAAGTTCTTTTTCTTCAAGTCTTTGAAAATACAATTCTATTGTCTTCATACATCCTATTAAAAAAAGTGAAATATTCTGATTTTTATGCCCTTATGTGTGTGATCTACTCTTCCTCTTTGAGAGATTAAGAATGTTAAAAGCAAAGAGAAATCTCTAAAAATGTCACTGTAATTTTAGGTGTAGACTTTTCTTTAGCTCTCCTTTTGATATTCTGTGGGTCCTTTCTCCTTAAAATCTTTGTTTTGGGGGAGCCTGGTGGTGGGTATTGTGGAGGGCACGCATTGCATGGAGCACTGGGTGTGGTGTAAAACTATGTATGAATTCTGTTACGCTGAAAAGAAATAAAAAAATAAATAAATAAAAATAAAACATCAAAAAATTAAAAAAAAATTTTTCACCATAAAAAAAAAAAGTAACAGGGCATGACGGGGGCACAGTACGTGGGGCAGCAAAAAAAAAAAAAAAATCTTTCTTTTTAATTGCTGAAAACTGGTCTTATTTTTTAGATATTCTTTTCATTTTTATTAATCTCTATTTTTTTTTTTAAAGATTTTATTTATTTATTTGACAGAGACCACAAGTAGGCAGAGAGGCAGGCAGAGAGAGAGGAGAGGAAGCAGCCTTCCTGCTGAGCAGAGAGTCTGATGCGGGGCTCCATCCCAGGACCCTGGGATCATGACCTGAGCCGAAGGCAGAGGCTTTAACCCACTGAGCCACCCAGGCGCCCCTATTAATCTCTCTTTTTGCAATTCCTGTTATCTAAATCAGTTCTGTTTCTGTGCTCCATATATCTTCTCTTTATATTTTCTTTTTTTTTTTTTTTTTCTTTCTGCCTTCCTTTCTTCTGGAAGATTGTCACATGTGATCTTCTAATTTGCTGATCTCTGCCTCAGCCTCATCCTTTCTGCTATATGTCCCATCTGCTTTATTATTTTAACTGTTTCATTTTTTATTCCGTATATTTCTGCCTGGTTAAAACATTTTTCTTGTGTGGCACCTGGCTGGCTCAGTTGATAGAGCATGAGTTCAATCCCCATGTAAGATGGAGAGCTTACTTGAAATTTTTTTTCTTATTATTTTATATTGTTAGTATCTTCCCTATCTTTAGTATGTCTACTAGGCTAATTTTAAAATTAAATAATTTAAAATAAGTGTGCCTGTTTTGTTATTTCTTCTGATAAATTCTCATTCCAACATCTTTTTATTTTTAGAAAGTCATGCTGCTCAAATGTTTTTGGCATATAAGTTTATGTTCCTTTTTCACCTATTCTGTGGGAAGGTCAGATTCCAATCCCTGTCATCCCCGGTGATCTTAGGGATGAATTCTAATAATTTTTTAAAAAAATATCAATACTTGGACCCCAGGAGAGTCTGATTTAATTGATGCTGCATGGTCCCTGGATATAGGGATTTCTAAGATTGTAATTGTAGTTATAACTTAAATTGTAAACTCACCAACCTCAGGAATTACGGGGAAAGGTAGGGGAAGGAATGTCTAAAATTAGTTCCCACCTCTTTTGTTCATTCCTTATGCAGGGTTTCAGTGCTGTCCTGATTTTACTCCTCAGGAGACCTGGCCTACAGACCGGAGTTGTAGCGAGTGTAGGAGGAGGTGTGTCTTAAGATAGTGGTCGGGGAGAAGCAAGAGCAAAGCTCTAGCAGTTTCCCTCCTATTTGATTCTTTCTTAGTCATGTCTGGCTGCCTTCTGCTCCAGGCCAAAACTACCCTCTCCCCTACCTGCCCTGCCCATGCTGCCAGGCTTCTTACGGTTTCCTTTGGTCCTCAGTGATGATCTTGGAGGAAGTTGCAGCAATTAAAATTGGAACCTCCAAACAGCAGCAGTCTTGATTTCATATCTACTCTAACTTTAAAGATTGATGTCTTACTGATTAAGTATCTAAATGTTTTTAAAAACGTATAATGGTCCTCTCTGATGTTTCCTTTTTGGAGTTTCTCACTGAGAAAATGAGCTTTGAAAAACTTCTTAGAACTATTATCTCCTACTTTTAAATAAGACTTATGTAACGAGTTTTGCAAAGTAAGATTCTTTTTTTGTAAATATACAAACATCAGCAAGGAACCATTGTTATTCATATAGTAGTGTTAATATTTCTATAAATGTTGAACTTTTACTTTAAACAGTTTCATGTTTAGACTGATGTTTCATTCTTTTTTTTTTTTTTAATTATTTGACAGAGATCACAAGTAGGCAGAGAGGCAGGCAGAGAGAGAGGGGGAAGCAGGCTCCCCGCTGAGCAGAGAGCTCTACGCAGGGCTCTATCCCAGGACCCTGAGATCATGACCCGAGCTGAAGGCAGAGGCTTAACCCACTGAGCCACCCATGTACCGCTGACGTTTCATTCTTAATGTACTCCCACCCTCACTTATACTCTGTCAAGAGGTTTTAAGACTTGTTTAATAAAGAATCATGTTTATATGTATTTTTTTCATAGATAGTGGAGTTGGAGCAGGGATTGATTCATATTATGAATATCTATTGAAAGCCTATGTCTTGCTTGGAGATGACAGTTTTCTGGAAAGATTTAATACAGTAAGTTGATCTAATTTTATAGTAACTTTAGAGCCAATTTTATTTGAGTGCCAGATTTTTATAGAAACTGAGTTATCTGAGTGACAGTTGGAGAAATAATCTTTTTAAAATGTGTATTGGTTTTCTGGTCAGTATTCCCTGATGATGATGGACAAGGGCAGGACAAAGCTACATACATTCCAAAAATTAGTTTACAAAGTAATTTCATTTTCATCTCTCTTCAGAAGTTTTTGAGTTCTGCGAGTAAGTCATAAAATAAGTAGATTTGAGTTTACCTAATCTTTTATACAAGGACGTGAATTTATTGGAATAAATTACTAGTTATCGTTCTCCTTTGGACTCCAATTCTTGTTGAAATCTTGGAGATTTGGCCTAGTCCTTGATCACACCAAGCATGCAGGGCTTTGGAGATTTAGAGAAACTAGTGAGTGAGTATTCATTTCAAAAGCAGGTCAATAACTCTTTTTAAGTCTGGGTCAGAACCACAGGCATATTTTTAGGGGAGAAGGGTAGGGATTACTGAACCCGATCGGATTGTCTTTGTAACTGAAGCAAATGGAAATCAGTACAGTAAACTTATCAGCTATATCGCTGTATTCTTTTCAACATCATTTACAATTTCTTTGTGCACCCATCAGTTCACCCACATTACTGTGAGACAGTATGGTATAGTGGCTAAAGTAGGGGAGTTTGTCCCGCTTGGGTGTAAATTCTGGTGTACCACTGGTTTTGTGACTTTGGGCAGGTAACTTTACACTACTTAATTCTGTTCCTTATCCACAAAATGGGAATATTAGTATTATTCATAGAGTTATTGGAAGCATTAAATAAGCTAGTGCATGTGAAGTGTTAGAACAATGCCTTAGCATCTAGCAGATACTCAATAATACTTATTAAATAATAGATGAGTTAGGAAAAACCAGTAAGAGACCTAATAAGTTGCCAGTTGAATACTTAAAAAAAAAAACCATGATCACATATTATTAGATTATAACAAGATTTTCTTGAGGTGAACCAGGACAGGCTTTTTTTATTGGCTCATCGTGGATTGACTAACAGCTCAACCTGTTTTTGTCAAACCTGAGAAATATCTAGAAGATAAAAGGGGAAGATAGAAGGGGAAAAAGAGTTTTTAAGAATATAAAAGATGTAGCAGACTGTAAGAGTGGTAACCGTAATTAGATGCATTAATTTAAGTAGTGGTGAGCTCCACCAGAGTATTACATTAGCTGAGAAGGGACCAAACTTCCCATACACAGGAGAAAAATGCAACTAATTTTGTAATACAGAAGCCTATAACTATATTTCAAGAGGACATAAGAGCATCCTTTGGCCACAGCCATGGGCCATTCCCACAAGACAGCAATAGAATCTCCCCTCAGAAGATTCTATATTAACTATAGTCTTTAATATTCTGCATCAGAATTAACACAGGGGAGTATATATACTATATTTTAGAAAGATTTCCATATAGAATAATTTAAATATTTACATAGTTAATAAGTAAGTTTATTTATATATAAATTCAGGTTAACTTTCTTTACAGTGAGATTTAATTACTATTTTTAGAATAATACATCTTTTTCATCTACTTTCATGAACACATATTGTGATCTTCTAGCACTACGATGCCATAATGAGGTACATTAGCCAGCCACCTCTTCTGCTTGATGTACACATCCACAAGCCAATGCTGAATGCTCGAACTTGGATGGATGCATTGCTCGCCTTTTTTCCAGGTTTGCAGGTAAAAAAAACAAACCAAAAAAAAAAACAAAACAAAACCACACCAAAACACCTGTGCTTTTTAAGGATTAACATAGAATAATTAAGAGCATATGTGATCTCTAAAATTGAGTTACCAAAATGGAGTCACATTTTAAAATTAATATACATTTTTCTGTTTATATAATGACTCTAGATAAACTCAAATCATATTTTATTAGGTAATTGTGTTGTTATTATTGACTTCTAGGTCTTAAAGGGGGATATTAGACCTGCTATTGAAACTCATGAAATGTTATATCAGGTGATAAAAAAACATAATTTCCTACCAGAGGTAAGCATACCATCTTTGGAATTCTAATTTACATATACTATAAATTGCTAATTTAAAGATAGCAAATGTTATCTTCGGGTTTGGTTTATTCTTTCCTATTTGTTTTTTTCCTGGTTAAATAGTTTATTTAATTAAGTAGTTTTTGGTTTATGCAGTACTATATATGTTTTTCCTTTTTCTCATGTATTAAGAGAAGTCTAATTTAAGGTAATGCTGACCTCTGTGTAAAAAGAAAACAACCCAAATTAGTATTTCTCAGCCTTTCCTAATCTATGCCATTACATACATATTTTCTCATTCTAACTTTTACATATACCCACCAACTAGAGAGACTTTTTTTTTAAGATTTTATTTATTTATTTGACAGACAGAGATCACAAGTAGGCAGAGAGGTAGGCAGAGAGGAAGGGAAGCAGGCTCCCTGCTGAGCAGAGAGCCCGATGATGCGATGCCGGGCTCCATCCCCGGACCCTGGGATCATGATCTGAGCCAAAGGCAGAGGCTTTAACCCAATGAGCCACCCAAGCGCCCCTAGAGAGACTTTTTTACTCTTTCTTTTCTAAAGATTATTTGATGAAAATGATATGCTTTGAACATATACTCTTGCTGATCACATAGACTGCCTAGTTTTTATATATTAGTAATAAATAATCTTGCTAGCTTGATAGGGCAAAATCTTAACGGCACACATTTTGGCTTTCCAGAAATGTACCATTAAAAATTCCCAAATTCATGTATGTGTTCTGTCCCTGCTTATTCACTACACTCTGAGAGATATCTAAGCATTTCACCAATTTAGATTGCTTCTTTTTTTTTAAAGATTTTATTTATTTATTTAATAAATAAATAATCTCTGTCTGACAGACAGAGATCACAAATAGGCAGAGAGGGAAGCAGAGAGAGGGGGGAAAACAGGCTCCCCGCCGAGCAGAGACCCTGGGATCATGACCTGAGCCAGAAGCAGAGGCTTTAACCCACTGAGCCACCCAGGTGCCCCTAGATTGCTTCCTTAAGTGTTTGTTTGAGAAAGTATAGTTTTATTAGACTTCAGGTAAGTAGGACTGTGCATTGTAGAAAATTCATATTCACTGAGAATAAACCAAGGTTCAACTAAATCTTATCACAGATGAAGTTTTATTTGGTTCCCATAAAGGTTTTGGTTTTATTTTAATCTTTTTTTCTTTAAACCAGTTGGCTCTGTTAGTGAATAATTTCAAGTGAGAGTAGTTTTATTTTTAAATAATGCCTTGTCTCACTCTGCAGAGGATTTGAGGTTGTTACAAAAGAAACAATATACTAAAATGCTAATATAGCAGAACAAGGGACTTAATAATTAAGAGGAAAAAATGGAGATAAGGAAAAAGAAGAAAACACAAAGACCCATTTAGTAGCATTACTGAGTTTCATAGTTTTCTCTAAGCTTCCTAATAGCCAAAATAATCATTTACACAAATAATTACTTTAATTGCTAAAAATGGCATTTTAGCAAAAAAGAATTATGATTTTAAGCAATGAAAATTTTCATTTTATTGATGAAAATTGTTACCAATATTTTAATTTTTTACTTTCTTATGGTCTAACTTATGTACTGTATACTAGAACCAGTTATTTATTTTTTAATCACATTTCTATTCCTGTTTATATGTTGTTTTGTCTAGGCATTTACCACAGATTTCAGGGTACATTGGGCTCAACATCCGTTAAGACCAGAATTTGCAGAAAGTACCTACTTCTTGTATAAAGTAAGCTATTTTACCTCTCTTTTTGCTGTTTAGTCCCCATTCTCTGTTGGATATCTCACTACCTTATAATAGTTATTGGGTTTTCAAAGTCCTTGTTTAATGTTATCATGATTGGATATGTTATGGTTTTCATTCATCTAGACCATGATTATTGAAAGATAGAAGAATTGACACCTAAGTTTTGTGTCTTTTCAAAATATTTACATAAACATTTCTAAAAAGAGAAATGTTATATCCCAGAGTTGCTTTCTAAAGCATGTCTCTTACCTTTCTGGGCTTTGAAAATTTTATCAAAGGGCTGAGAAATGTAGTTGGACAGCTTTCCAGTTGTGTGTTTAAGGTATTCCATAAAGCAGATCCCCTGGCTTGTTTTCAGAGCTAAGTTCTGTGAAACATGTACTCCAGTGCCTGATACAATGCCTAAGCACCTAGTAGGTACTCAATAAATCCCTGATAAATGAGTGGGTATATGGTAATATATAAGCTATATATATGTATACATATATTCTCCTTTTTAATAGGCTACAGGAGATCCTTACTACCTTGAAGTAGGGAAAACACTTATTGAAAATTTAAATAAATATGCTAGAGTGCCTTGCGGATTTGCTGCCATGAAGGATGTTCGTACTGGAAGTCATGAGGACAGGTAAAACAATTCCTAACATCCCCTTTCTTCAGGGTAACTCTGAAACAACGCAAAATACAACTCTTAGAATTCAGAAACGCTTAATACTTTTACAAAAGGTTCTTGAAGATGCAAAAGGTAGTTCATTGTGTTTATATTTTAAACTCTTGAATGGGCTTATTTAAAATTGTTTGAACAGTTTGTATTTTTATCATAGTGCCTGGCATATAGTAGGTGCTTAAATGATTTTTAAGCAGATGAATAAACAAATGTTAAATATCAGAACCTTAGTATTAGGAATGTGGGGAGGGGATCCTGTGTTAATAGTTTTTATATTATGTACAATGTTAGAGATTATCAAGATGACGAATGATCTGGATTATGATTTGTGCTGAGTCAGGAATTCCTCAAAGCATATCTTGGTTAATGTGTGTATTCTTTCTTATTCTGTTGCCGATTTGAAGGGCTGGGGAAGACCATTGTCAATTTCTCTTTCATCACATACTGGGTAGATGTGGATGGCATGAAATACTCAAGCTGTAAAAAACATACTTTGGTTACTGTGATATTCACTAACATTACAGTTATTCCAGGATTACTTATCTGGTTAATTTAACCATCCAGAACCTAGCAGCACATCTCTAATGAACACTAACGTTTGTTGATTTGGTTACCAAATGTTCATTCCACAGGTGTTTATGAAGTGTTTTATGTGCCAGAGTTATACTAGTTTTTGAGGATTTAAGATAGAAGACATGTCTTTTTTCCATCTTTGAATCACTGAGAATAGGCAGATAAAGAGATGTTACTACATTATATATGTGCCATGAAACATTAAAGTTTGGGATATGACAGTCCCTGGAAGGTTTCTGGAGGCTTCTGTATCATCCTTCAAGATAAGGATGAGAAAACAGTAGTAAAAGGAATTTCAGGCAGAGGGCTAGAGGCAGGTGAGACACAACCCTCATCATCTACTCAGAGCTGTCCTTAATCCTTCACTTGAGAGTATTTAGATAATAGTTAATGAGGCTTGAGACCTACTTCCCTGATCGTAGCTGATGAGAAATGGATAGGTTTTTGGAAGTTGGCATGTAGATACCAATAAGAAATGAAATAGGCTGTGTATTTATTTTTAGTATTTATTTACTGCTGTCTACATTTTGGGCACTCTTCTGATTAAGCCCCTGCTTTGTTTAATTCCTTTGATCTTGACAACAACCCCCTGAAGTGTAATTTCTGTTATAATCTTCATTGTATAGGTGAAGAAGCCAAGGCACAGAAAGGTTGGGGAACTTACTGAAGGTCGCACAATTAGTAATTAGAGTTCTTATCAAGGCACATTGGCTCTTGAACGCAATGCTATTCTGGCAACTCATGCAAGGAACAAAATAATTAAGCACCTGCTGTATGCCAGGCGCTGTACTTACGTGTGGGGATGGGAAGAGAAATTAGAACCCATTCCTGCCCTCCCTTGACTTGTA
This sequence comes from Mellivora capensis, assembly GCA_004024625.1. Taxonomy (NCBI): domain Eukaryota; kingdom Metazoa; phylum Chordata; class Mammalia; order Carnivora; family Mustelidae; genus Mellivora; species Mellivora capensis. The sequence continues at coordinate 40,157 of PISX010002476.1, read as the reverse complement.
GTTAGTGAAGATAGGTATGTAAAGAAATAATTACAGGGGCGCCTGGGTGGCTCAGTGGGTTAAGGCCTCTGCCTTCGGCTCAGGTCATGATCTCATGATCTCAGGATCCTGGGATCGAGCCCCGCATTGGGCTCTCTGCTCAGCAGGGAGCCTGCTTCCCTTCCTCTCTCTCTGCCTGCCTCTCTGCCTACTTGTGATCTCTGTTTGTCAAATAAATAAAATCTTAAAAAAAATTTTTTTAAATTAGAAAAAAAAAGAAATAATTACAACCACGTGATTTGTGCTGTAGTAGAGAAAAGAGTAACAGGTTGAGAAATTACAGAGCAAGGCATGATTTACTCTATGTAGAGAGTTCCAGTTTTGTAGATTTAGCAATCTCCTATTTTTCCCTATAAATATTCCTTATATGACATTGTTTCTAGACCGTTCACCGCTGCCTTTGCCCCAGTCTGATTATATCCCAGTATATAGAGTATCTCTTAAAATATCATGTCCATAATTAGCCATACTCAGGATGTGCCTGGCAAGACATCACTGTTAAAGAACAGTTGTGAGGTTGCTAATTTTCCAAGCAGCTGATGGGCTTGCGTCCTCCATCCAGCTGAGGATCACGGCTTCATCAACTCACTGTTCCTCATGGCAGCATTGTATCTCTCCTGCATTTGGCCCAGCGAAAGGTCGAGAACTACTAATCTTCATCATTCTGTGTTACTAGATAAGCTTTAGATTTTTAGCAGCTTTATTATATTCAGCTCACAGTGAGCTTGTGGCCAGTTCACTTCAGTTACTTAACTGTGGCCTGACAAATGGGTATTCTCCAACCTGCTTTAAAAGCAAGTGATTTTTTTTGTGTGTGTGTAAACTTAGAACTTTATCCTTAGCAAAATTTGATTTTGTTGGGTTGTGTGTGTGTTTCTAGACCTAAAAGAGAGTTTGAATCTCATCTCAGTCATCTAACACACTACCTAAATTACCTGTTTTCAGTGATCTGCAGTTTAGTTAGGCATACCTTAAAAAGTTTCCATCTAAATTGTTGGGGAAGAATTCTGGTTTGGACCATGACTAGTATACCTTGTGGTGTGACATTTGAGGGCTTTCAGGTTGTAAGCTTTTTGTATCTGGTTGCTTATTCCCTTACAGATCTGTCAGTGCTGTCCCCTGGCTCACCAGCATACACACATACACACACATTTTCAAAATGGAAATATCTGTATGTTCCTTAATGATCACTGAAAGAATGTAAATGGCAAAAAGAATACCAGAAATCTTTCCTAAGACACTTCCCTGCTTGCCCACCCTAAGATAACACACTGTTGGCAATTTGATAAACAGTCTTCCAGAGAGTTTTATTGCATATATGTTTGCATTTGTGTATATATTTATGGTTTTATAATTCAAATCAGATTATATGATATGATACCCAGTTTGCTAGCCTTACCCAATTTGTACTGTAGTGATTTTACCATTTCTCTATTCTAAGTGTTTGCTAACCATCTCTTTCATAGTAAGTTGTAGAATTTGCCCAAAAATCAACACCCTGCTCATCAGTCTACGGTTCTCAAGGTAGCATTTGCTCATGATAATAACTATCCCCCAGAAAAAGTTAAATTATCATAAGTATATTGCAGATTGACAGGAAGTGTTTTATCTATTCTGAAAAATTAACATATAAAATGTTCAAAAAATTTTTGAAAGATTACAGGTGAGTTGTTCTAAAACAAACATCATTGATGTATAGGAAAAATAATGATAGCTCTGTTTTTGAGCTCCTACATATGCCGGGTGCTGTGCTAAATAATAAATGTGTAGTATTCCATTTAGTCTTTACCCCAGTGTTAGACATAGACGTGCATTATTATGTCCTTTCCAGAAAAATAAACTGAAGCTCACAGTCCTTCTGTAATATCCTCATGATTCTACAGCTAGTCATTGGAAAGTCTTCTATTTCCAAAGCCCATTTCTTTACCTCTGTGTTCCATTGCCTCTCTAGTTCATTCTTTAGTAATACTGTTAAAACTTGCTTTTGATTTAGTAAATGTTTATTGAGTGCCTACTGTGTGCCAGGACTTGTGCTTGGCTGGAGGTGTGAAACTATGCTGTCTGTCCAGTAAATTACGAGTTATTACTGCCAAAACCTAGGATGCTTTGGGAGGTAGTAAATGTGATAAATTCCATGTTACTATAACTCCATCTAACAGCTGTGCTCTTTTTCTGCCACTTTTAATTTTATTAAAGCTTTTCTTTAAAATGTTAATTAAAACATAAATAATTTATAAAGTCGCATATATTTTTATTCCCTTTGTCTCTTCTGTATTCCCTTTTTGACAAGTATTTAAATATTTACAAAGTTATAATCATAGTCCCTGTGATTTTGTGTTGTACTTTTTTCATGTAATTTTTTGTAAGTGATTTCCTTTACCTTTAAAGCCTTCTTGCTTATCACTTAAATGGCTACATAATGAACTCCATCAAAATTGTTTTACTTTATCCAGCTTAATATTAATTGAATTCTTGTATGGCTCTCAGTGGTAAAGTTTATCTGCATTACCTCCCTGCTGTTGGTTCACTGTAGAAGAAATGGAAAACTCTCCTTCATTGGAAGGCCAATGGGAAAAATCTTGTCTGTACTATTGACAAGATTTAGTGTATCTGTGTGGTAGGCAGCCCCTCCGATGTTTTTCATTCCCTTGGAATATGCTTGGAGTCAAGACTGTTCCATTGGGGAATAGATAGATACTATAGTACTTTGGACATTGGAATTGGTATAGACTTGTTTATTGACCTTGACTGTCTGTTTCAAATAGTTGGCATTGGATATTTTTATGTTCCTAGATTTATTTGTGACTTTTTATCTCAGGATGGATTCTTTCTTCTTGGCTGAGATGTTTAAGTATCTTTACCTGTTATTTGCTGATAAAGAAGACATTATTTTTGATATAGAAGATTACATCTTTACAACAGAAGCTCATCTGTTACCTCTTTGGCTCTCTACTACAAATCAGAGTATCTCTAAGAAAAATACAGTAGGTTATGTTTTTTAATTAAATGTCTTATTCTCTTTTATGTGTTTATTTTACCAAGTGAAAAGTAATTCATGAATAGAATTCAAGAAATACATGTATGGCAGGAGGAAAAGTACATTTGATATTTTATTTTGTTTTCTTATAGTTTTATCTTATATACACTTACTGTATTCTTGTTTTGTTTTATTCTTGTTTTGTTTTATTATATTGTTTATCCTATGCATGCTTAGATTCCACTTAATGTTTCTTATGAACAAGCTATAGTGTTTAGTAAAATAATGATTTTTGTTTATGTACCATTCTTTTATATTGTAGACTTCAGAATATACAGAACTGGATGACAGTAATTTTGACTGGACTTGTCCAAACACTCAGATCCTCTTTCCTAATGATCCACTGTATGCTCAGAGTATTCGTGAACCCTTGAAAAATGTGGTGGATAAGAGCTGTCCTAGAGGCATCATCAGAGTGTAAGATGTTTTATTTTGTACTTGTTAATAATGAAGTTAATTGTTAGTAAATGACAGAGAGTGTAAGGAACATATAACAGCCAAGATGTTCACTTAGACCAAAAACATATTGAAGTGTATGTAGTTATCACTAATGAAAAATTACTCATTGGTAAAGTCAGATGGCAAAGTTTATTCTGAAGTAATGTCTTTTTTATTATGGAAATTTTATTATGGAAATTTATTATGGTGATTATTTTGTTTAATGAACTGTTAATAGTCAGTGGGTGGCATATAATAGTTAACTTCTGTAGTTCATTTTTACACAAAATAGTTTATTCAAATACTTCCACATATCTTCTTTATGTAGAAAGTATTTTTCCTTTAATCTATAGTTTCTATGTGGTGAAAATATAGTTTCTTGTTTCATTTTTGTTTTTTGATAAAGTACTGATTCTTAGTTTTTAAATAAAAATTTTTGGCTTAATTAGTTCATTTTTTCCCTAAATAGTTACATTAGAAAGGCCATCAATAAGAAATTTTAAAAAAAAAATTTAAGAGTGTTATTATGCACAGATAGAAATACTGTTTTGCTTTTAAAATATTGGGAGAAAACCCTGTTTTTCAAGGAAGAAATCAATAATAACAAATCCCCAAGTCAACCTTTTCTGTGCTTTCAGATAGTTATAAGGCTGTCTGTCGACTAATACAGACTTGTAGATAATATACATGCTTTGGTAACTGTAAAATATATTTGACTATGCCACTTAATAAACTAAGTTATATATGGGGAAATAGCTGTTTCCAGTTTTTCCAGTTCCACCAGTTCTAAAACTAGCAATTTTGCAAGTATCTAAAATTATTTTTATTTGTCTTAGGTTTTTCCCCAGTTCTGATTTGTAGTTTTTTAAGCCTTGCCTATAATTACTTTTAGCAGAGAGGAGAGTTTCAGGAGTGGAGCTAAACCCCCTCTGAGAGCCAGAGATTTCATGGCCACTAACCCTGAACATTTAGAAATCTTGAAGAAGATGGGGGTGAGTTTGATTCACCTCAAAGATGGGAGAGTCCAGTTGGTTCAACATGCAATCCAAGTAAGCCATTGCTGTACTAATTAGATACCATCTCTGCCCTTTTTGGTCTCATCAGCTTTCATAAGATAATGACATTTGGCTTTTAATATATGATTTAAAGTTAGAGAAGTTAAAGTTAGAGAATCAGAATTTTAGGATGTGGAAGTATCTTGGAAAGCCATGTAATTCAGCCCCTTCCTAGTGTAAATCAAATGAACAATGAATCTTGGAACACTGAAAAAATAAAATTAAATTAAAAAATAAAACATCAAAAAAAATCACGAATAGGTTGGGTAATTTGCTTAAATCAATAGAGTCAAATGTAGGGCTCAAGTTCAGAGTTTTCTGTTTCTCAGCACCTTGTCTTTCCACCCTTTAGAGCAAATCTTAAAAGCTAGTAATTCATTTCAATACCTCTGTAGTTTACAGTATTTTAGTTTCCAAAAATCTTCTGAATCTAAGTATTTTATTCATTGTGAAAATCAAAATTTCCAAGTGTGTGTCTATGCCTAGGAAAAATAACATGCCTTTTTGAGAAAATTCTATTGTTTTTTTGCTTTAAAAGCTTTCATAATATGAGACCTTTTAATTTTTCAGTTTATTCACCTTATTACTATATTGATTCTGAGAAAAAACACAGTTTGCTAAAGAATTTCAACATGGTATCCCTTAATCTCAAATCCAGCCTTCCCACAACCTTAGTTTTCCCTCTGATTTCTTTTCTCATCTCTGTTGTCTTATCAGTCCTTTCTTAGAGAGTCTTCTGCCTACTCCCTTATGTTTCACTTACTGTCACTTCTCAGTAGAGAGAGCAGCATCTCTAGTGACATTATGTTCACTTACGCCACCAATGGCATAACTACCACCCAGTGACCTCTTAATCCTTATTTGATTAAATTTTTTGTAACTGTTGACTGACCTCTTTTTAAAATATACCCCTTTCTTGGCTTTCAGGGCATTCCAGCAACAAATATCTTTTCTACTTTTCTGTTCATTGCTTTGTGCGTTCCTTTGGAACTTTCCTTTTTTGCCACAGCCACTCAATGTAGGCACTACCAGAGAGTCTGGATCGTACCCTTTTCTCTCTGTATTCTTCTTCAGCAGTCACATCTGTTTCCACAAGCTCAGCTGTTGTCTTTGTATGTGTGATTTCTTAGATGTACGTAGGTAACCCTGATTCCTACCTATACTCTTAAATTCAGCTTTAATCTGCCGGTCATATGTATGACATGTGTCTGCATCTCAGTCTCTGTCTAAACCTGGATTATCTCTTTGTGCCCCCACCTCAGTCCATTTCTCTTAAGTCACCAAAACTGGATATATCTAGATAGGCTTGAACTTGTCTGTCTCCAAACTCCTTTCTGTTCTGTCTTATCCTCTAACTCTGTCAAGTGCAATTAACTTTTCCTGTTAAGTATCAGGAATCCACCTTTTTTTTCCACTATAGTAGGCATTCTTCAGCTTTTCCTCTGTTAAGACTCAATTCAAATATCATTCTCTAAATATTTCCCAGATCCACACTGACAGAATCAAACATTCTCTTGTCTGTGCTGCTAGTCTAATTTCCCACATGAGAATTTTATCATAGGTAAATTTATATGTCTGTATCCTCTAGATACAAACTTCTTAAAGTAAAAGACTCTGTCCCCAGTTCCTAGTCCATTGCTGGGATCTTAATAGAAGCCTGATACATATATTTTGAATTTAGTGTGATTATTGGCTTATAATTCCAAAGAAGGGAAGTATGGATCAGTATGAGGTTTATTTATTATAAAGGGAAGCAGTGGAAAAAATCAAGCAAAGTAAACATTTCAGCATTTGGTGGAAGTCCAGTTCTCAATTTGTATCAGAAGTGGTGTGTAGAACAGTGAAGGAGGAGATGTACTTTCAGAAAATATTTCCAGAAGTAATATTTTTAGGACAAATCAGGCCATAAGTATTTGATAGGGACTAAAACCGAAAGGGGAAATTTTAGAGCAAGTTATATAGTGCATTAGTATTTAAGACATCAAAAAGCTGACATTTTTCATTTCAAAAGGATAAAATTAATCTGTTTTTTCCCTAGGCTGCTAGTTCAATTGATGCTGAAGATGGGTTGAGGTTCATGCAGGAGATGATTGAATTGTCAAGTCAGCAACAGAAAGAACAGCAGCTGCCTCCACGGGCTGTACAAATTGTTTCCCACCCATTTTTTGGCAGGGTAGTGTTAACTGCTGGACCAGCTCAGTTTGGGCTAGATCTGTCTAAACATAAAGAGGTGTGTATACTTACAATATGCTTGTTGAAATTGAATGTATTGTGTAAGTATTGTCTCATTGCTTAGTCTAATTTAGTAGTTTTAATTTGTTAAACCTAAATATTTAATCTACTAAAACCCAAATATTCATTCTCCCAGATTAAAGCAGATTAAAGTTAAAAGCATATCTTGAAATTTTTGAGTCATAATTTATGTATACAACATGCTTAAAAAATTTTACTTAAAATGTTGTTCACATATTGTCCACTTCTTGGCCTGTTTTGTAATTTGATATCTTTAATTTATCTAAAAAAAATTTTTTTTTGACTTTTTAGCAACTACTAGAACCTTTCGTTGAACAGAAATCTAACTTGGAGCTTTAAGGTAGAACACAACTAAAAGCAGAGATCCTCTAGCTCAGGTGGCCATAGAGAGCATGACACTGTGGTTCCACCAAGCCAACTTGGAAGGCCACTAAGCTAGCCCAGACCCTTAGTTTTAACGTAGGAAACAAAGACCTACATTGCTAAACAGTTCACACATTCATCTAATTGTTTGCTGAGTTGGGACCAGACCCAAGTTGCCTGATAATCTAAAGCCAATGCTTTTTGAACTCCATTCCCCCTAATGGAGACCTTTTTTGTATGTGTATTTTAAAGCTCTAAACGTTTATAGATTGACTCATCCAGTCAGCAGCTCTTTTTTGAGTCCAGTACTACTGTATTCTAGGCCCTGTTTTAGATGTTAGCTGCGTATGATGTTTATGAAGCTCGTGCAGATCATGCCTTTGTGGAGTTTGCATTCTAGGAGAGAGAGGGATATTAAAGTGTCTTTATGTTGGTGTCTTTAAAATCAGTTCTCTGGTGGATTAATCATTCTAGGAAGAGAACTGCTTGCAGATTCATGTAGATTAAATCCATTTTTCCCCTCTTTCAAAAAATTTTTCTGGCTATAAGTTATGGTTTAAAAGTGGTTCCCAGCTATTTTAAGTGTGGATGTGGGTATGAGGTGAATCTGCCTATGAATTCCAATTTTACCACTTACTAACATTGTGTCTTTGAGCAAATTATGTAACCCAAGTCTTAGTTTGCCCATATGTAAAATGGAGATATTCTATGTGTTTTTCTTAGAGTCGTTATAAAGATCAGCTTTAGTAATTTATGTTTTATAAACTGTATTTATGCTTTATATACAAATATATATATGCTTTATATGCTTTAAAAAGTATTTATGTTTTATAAACTGCAGAGCGCAGTAAAATGTTGGTTGGGTACTATGATTTGCAAAAGTGTTCAAAACAAACTTTTTGCCAAGTATATACTGGATATGTTATCATTAGAAATGAAGTAAAGCTCTAGATAGTGAATTGTATTGACTAGAGAGTGATTTGAGAAGGCAAAAGGATATTTAACTTACTTATATTTCTGACAGACAAGAGGATTTGTTGCAAGCAGTAAACCATACAATGGTTGTTCAGAGCTTACTAACCCGGAGGCAGTGATGGGAAAAATCGCTTTGATACAAAGAGGACAGTGCATGTTTGCAGAAAAGGCTCGCAACATTCAAAATGCTGGTGCCATTGGTGGCATTGTTATTGGTGAGTAATCCTCTGTGCCATTGGGTTGACTGGGAGGAGATCATTTTTAGGATTTTTCCTTGTGTTTGTCAAAATTTTAGCAGAATTCATCACGTTATTTTTACTTCACTAGACAGCATAATGGGTGGGTAATCCAGTGACTCTCTTAAATAATTTCTGTGTCTTGTATATCTTTTTTTTTTTTTAAAGACTTTATTTATTTGACAGACAGAAATCACAAGTAGGCAGAGAAGCAGGCAGAGAGAGAGGAGGAAGTAGGCTCCTTGCTGAGCAGAGAGCCCGATGCGGGACTCGATCCCAGGACCCTGGGATCATGACCTGAGCCGAAGGCAGAGGCTTTAACCCACTGAGCCACCCAGGCACCCCTTGTATATCTTTTTTGAAAGTCTAGATTTGGGTTTCTGTATATTAAGGCCAGTAAAAGTACATGGGGACAGATAAGAACGTGGGGGTACCCCAAAGCACCCAACAGCATGGATAAGAAAATGTGTTTTCAGATCCAAAGCCCTCTAAAGGCGAGAATCATACTCTGCCACCTCCAGTGGGAAGCCATTAAAAATACCCATTCCTCCACAAAGATGCAGGCTCTGGAGTCAAATACATTGGGGTGCAGTTCCTGGCTCTGCCACAAGATCATGGTGTGACCTTGGCCTAGCTTTCATTTATTGGTTTATTCAGTAGAATATTTTTTGAGCTCTAGTAAAAGTGGTAATAAATATCTTTCAGGTGGTTTTAAGCTTTGACGATAATATATACAAAATTTCTTAGTATAATAGTTTACATATCACAGGTATAAGCACTAGTTCCTAGCAAATTTTTATTTCCTTGGGTCTTTTTCCACTGAAATTACAAACTCAAATCATTTTACCTCTGTATTTCTTTTTTTTTTTTTTTTAACCTCTGTATTTCAACCAGTGTGTTCTGCTCTTTTATTTTTCACAGAAAATCACTTATAACAAGCAGACCTTGACTGCCAGGGAAAATAGAAATTTTTCTTTCCTTTTTAAAAAATGTATTTATTTATTTTTAGAGAGAAGGAGCGGGGTGGAGGGTGCAGAGAGGCAGAAGGCGAGAGAGAGAGTCTCAAGCAGGCTCTCCCCACTGACCAGGGAGCCCCATGCTGTGCTTGATTTCACAACCCTGATACTGTGACCTGAGCCGAAATCAAGAGTCAAACACTTAACTGACTGAGCCACCCAGGTGCCCCAAATTTTTCTTTGCTTTAAGTATATAGTTCATATTCAGAACTACAAGACCCGAGATCACATCCTAATTATGAACTTAAGTTTTTATAGCTTCTCGCACAGGGGAAATCTATTTTGAATTTTTTCCTTCTTTCTGGGATTTCCCTTTTCAATTCAAGGTAAGTAAAAATTAAGGCATTTGAAATAAAATACTGGGATTTATTTCAGTGAAAATAATTATTTACTCTTCCTTTTGCTTATCCTATATGGGCACTTCAGGGCTGATTTATTGAGTGCAGAGATTTCATTAGTTCATTGACTATTAGGAGAACTTCTGCTTAATAACTTAAATCAGCAGTTGGCACACTACAGCCTTTAGGCCAAGTCCACATCACTGCCTGTTTTTGTAAATAAAAGTTGAACACAGCCATGCCAGTTTGTTTCATATTGTGTATGCCTACTTCCGAGCAACAGTAATAGAGTGGAGAACTGCGTAGCCTAAAATATTCACTCTCTGGCCAATTACAGAAAAAGGCTGCTGCTGCCCAACTTAAATGATCTCTCCATCCTTGGTGATTTTCCACACTGTGAGGTTTCTTTTATTGAAGAATTTAATAACGTCATCACTATCATTTTGAACACCTCTTTACCAAGACTTAAAAAATAAGGGCTGGAACACATATGGAGTAGTTTAGGTTTTCACTGTAAGCCTCATTCTCATGGTATTCTATACTCTGCAAGGTTTGTTAAGTTTGTTTTCTTTAATAGCTGTTAATAGCAGAATCTTCTACTGAGTTCAGTGGGTAAATAAGAGGCAATGATCCTTACTCTCAGGAAATTGTTTTTTCAAAGATTTTATTTATTCATTTGACAGAGAGCACAAATAGGCAGAGAGGCAGGCAGAGAGGGAGGGGGAAGCAGGCTCCCTGCTGAGCTGAGAGCCCGATGCGGGGCTCGATCCCAGGACCCTGAGATCATGACCTGAGCTGAAGGTAGAGGCTTTAACCCACTGAGCCACCCAGGTGCCCCAATTTTTTGTATGTTTTTTCAAGATTTTATTTATTTATTTGACGGAGATCATAAGTAGGCAGAGAGGCAGGCAGGGAGAGAGAGAGGAGGAAGCAGGCCCCCCCGCTAAGCAGAGAGCCTGATGCGGGGGCTTGATCCCAGGACCCTGGGATCATGACCTGAGCTGAAGGCAGAGGCTTTAACCCACTGAGCCACCCAGGCGCCCCTGGAACTGGATTATTTTAATTGAATGTGAGAGTCAGAAATTCGGCTGAGTGAAAGTCATCAGGAACCATGCATGATAGCTCCTAGAGTTTTTCACATCTCTCTCTCTCATCTCAGGGTCTTCCTAGACTCTCTTCGCTGCATCTCTTTGAAGTTCTCCTTCATTCTCCAGCGTCTCACCAGCTTGCTCCCTCTTTGCTCATTAGTTCCAAAAAGGTCATTCTAAAATTACAGCCTCAGCTCTGAGTCTGTGCCACCTTACTAGATCCCTGTCCATTGCTAACTGAAACCGTCTTGCTGTGTGCCACTTCCGGGGCCTCCAGAGAGACTTGAGAGCCAGGTGGCCATGCTTTGTCCAATCAGTTATCGCTAAGGAGGAGAGTCCGACATGGTATTCTCCACGTAGCAGGGCCTATCACAGCAAGCTCTCTGAGAAGGGACAGGCGGGGTTCTCATCCGGCGTGCACAGTTAGAGGGGGCGTGACCGCCTCACCAGTAAAACAGTACTTAGCAGTCCTACTGCAGTTACCCGTGTGAAACAACAGTGGTGTTCACCTCAACTTACAGAGGAAGAACCACGATCATCATTCTTGTGAACGGTATAGAAATAAGAGCTATCATTTAATAGTTTGGTAAATGCCATTAAAGGAAATCTTAAATGACAATGAAATTTCATTCATAATTCTATCATTGTAAGCCAAGGCTTTGAATATTTCTATTTCTAGGCTTTCTCATAAGCATATGGAAGTTTTTAGTCATAATTTTGGATTATTGTGTTCTACTTTTTTTTTTTAAGATTCTTTTTTATTTATTTATTGGACAGAGAGAGATCACAAGTAGGCAGAGAGGCAGGCAGAGAGAGAGAGGAGGAAGCAGGCTCCCTGTGGAGCAGAGAGCCCGATGCGGGGCTTGATCCCAGCCCAGGATCCTGGGATCATGACCCGAGCCAAAGGCAGAGGCTTTAACCCACTGAGCTACCCAGGCGCCCCTGTGTTCTACTTTTTTTTCATGTAATAATAATATTCTCTTTTTCTGTGTGTTCCATTAAGTAATTAATTATAATTTGCTTATAATAGGGGCACCTGGGTGGCTTAGGTCATGATCTCAGGGTCCTGGGATTGAGTCCCGCATCAGGCTCTCTGCTTAGCGGGGAGCCTGCTTCCCTTCCTCTCTCTCTGTCTGCCTCTCTGCCTACTTGTGATCTCTGTCTGTCAAATAAATAAAATCTTTAAAAAAAAATAATTCACAGTTGTTCACAATTACAAATAGTACTCCAGTAAACTACTTTAGGCATAGATCATTTTTCTTGTTTTGAGTTCTTCCTCAGAATAAATTTCTAGGAATGGAATTAGTGAGCTCTGAAAGTATGTTCATTTTTATGATTCTTGATGCATAAAATAAATGCCGCCAATAGGCGAAAAAAATAATAAAGATTGGTCTATAGATCTTTTTAATGGACAGATGTTTTGATGTTTGCTGTATTCATTTCCTGGCTAGATGACAATGAGGGGAGCAGCAGTGATACTGCCCCTCTGTTCCAGATGGCGGGTGATGGAAAAGACACAGATGACATCAAGATCCCCATGCTATTCTTATTCAGTAAAGAAGGAAGTATCATACTGGATGCCATCCGGGAGTATGAGGAGGTGGAAGTGCTTCTTTCTGACAAAGCAAAAGATAGAGGTAAGGGTAAAAATCATGTGTTTTTTACACAGCTCAGCATTGATTTTACTAGTTAGATAATAAAAATAAGTTATAAAAAATTACTTTTGGTTAACTGGTAAAATAGAAGATGGTTTCAAAAAATATTTTTGGAAATAAGAGTTCTAAAACATTTATTTTGCTGTTTGCTGACTTAGGATGTTTTTCGAATTTTATTTTTTATATGACATTTATCACTTCTGCTGTGGTTCTGCCCAGTGATAAAAATATAGCTAATATGTCAAGAGAGTCAATTTAAACAGTCTCAAATGTTCACTGTTCAATTATACTGATACTACATCTTACATTTCTTTTATAAGGAATAAAACGATTGTATGGAATGACATTATATACAATGTAATAGTAGTTGGGTTTCAGCAGGCCGCCAATAATCAGATGACCACTGCCTTGATGAAGGCAGTAAAAATCTAGCAGGTTCTGTCCACTGAGGTGTACATTTATCACATAGGGATTTATAAGTTACAAGAGTTACAACTGGCAGGTGTCTGGAGGACAGGGTAGCATGCCTTAAGTCGTGACAATATGTAGTCCTCTCTAGGCCAAAATGTTTGTTAGTAACTTGAAAGCTGTTTGAAACCCAAATAATTGTATAAATGCAAGGTCTCACTAGTACTCTTTTTTAGTTTGATGCCCAGGGATAGTGGAGGAGTGAGGGAAAGTGACCCATCAGACCTAGACTGCCATCCTGCTTATGGGAGCAGTCTTCCTTATCCACTGGAGGCATCTGCAGAGAGAACTGTATTTCCCTCATTACCTGTAAATGACTAACGTTGTGGGATTTGTGCAGGGTTCTTGAATCCCCAGGGATGTTTGTCCAACAGCTAGGTAGGTAATTGATTCAATTCAGTGTAACTTCCAAGTGAAACAGTGGGAGAAAAAAAAAAAAAGTTCGGCGATACTCTGGTACTAGCCAGATCAGTGTTTTATCCTGTCTACTTGTGTTACTTTATTCTTCTTTGAGGGTCTTGCACGTGTCCACTTTTTAAGAACAATGAAGTGAATAGGATGAATGTTTGTAAAGATGTATAAATAAAAACAGAACAGGATTTCTAATTTTAAATCCTCCTATGTTCCTGACTTTTTTTTTTTTTCTGAGTCTTTTCTCAACTCAGATCTTCTCTCCTACATATATGCGTGTAGGCACATCAAACACAGGCAAATTATTATTCCATATAACTCTTTAATGCCTTTGCTTTTCTCCCCCCTATTTGTGCTACCATTGGAATTTCAGCAGCAATATTAAAAGGTAAAATGATTCCAAGCTACATTATTAATAGTAGTAAGTATCTTGCATTACTAAGCTTTAAATTATGTATATGTATATATGTATGTGTGTGTGTGTATATATACACACACATGCATGTGCAAATATATATATACCTATAATTTGTTTCAGTGGATACCATGATAATATCTGGATTAATGTAATTAGATTTTCATGTCTAGTCAGCTCTCCCACAGTAATAATTCTTTATTGATCCTGTCCTAACAAATCCTATGAATTACATATCCATATAGTACGGATGAACTCACTAGTCCACGTAAGAGTCAGTCTAGCGAAGACGTTTTGGCATGTATTACTTTTGATCACTTTTATTTGAATATAATGTAAAGTATTTAAAATATCATCTTATTTTAAAAATTCATATATATGTAGGGGTGCATGGGATTAGGACTACCAGGTCATAGTAAAGCATATGCTTCTCATACCAGAGAAAGAATAAGAGAAAAAGATAAATTCTACCATAGATCCTCCCCCGCCCCCACATCTGTGGGGGGTATATTCCAAGATCCCCCAGTAGGTGCCTGGAACTATGGTATACTGTTCTGTATATATACCATGTTTTCCTATACATACATACCTGTGATAAAGTCTAATTTATAAATTAGGTATAATAAAAGGCTGATAACAATAACTAATAATAAAATAGAACAGTTGTCACAATATACTGTAATGAGATTTATGTGAACCTGGTCTTTCTTAAAATATCTTACGGTACTATACCCATCCTTCTTGTGGTGATATGAGATGATAAAATGCTACTTGATGAGACGAAGCGAGGGGAATGACATGGGCAGTGTGACCTAGCGTTAGGCTACTGTTCACCTTCTCATGCTGGGTCAGGAGACGGAAGATCATCTGCTTCCTGACCACGGCTGACGGCGGGTAACTGAAACGTCACAAAGGAAAACCAGTGGTGGTGGGGGGGGGGTATGCTACTATACAAAAAATACTATCTGAACAGTATTCTCCCTCTCTTTTTTTAAGATTTTCTTTATTTGATGAGAGAGAAAGAGCACAAGTAGGCAGAGTTGCAGGCAGAGGGAGAGGGAGCCCGATGTGGGGCTCGATCCCAGAACCCTAGGATCATGGCCTGAGCTAAAGGCAGCTGTTTAACTGACTGAGCCACCCAGACACCCTGACCAGTATTCTTTTAAGGACCGTGCAGTTAAAAGGGCTTTATATAAATGATTTATTTTTAAAGTCTTGCTGGGCTCTAAAGTTAGTGAGCTGTGATTCTGTTACAGGATGATCGTTTGATAAAAAGTCTTAAAAAAAAAAAAACCAACCTCCCCTTTTTATGTAGCTCTTTCAAGAACTGTACAACTATGTTAACAAAATCAGTATAACAAAATTATCGGTATAACAGAAACTCAATAATAGTTTTATTAAATCAGCTACGTTATTCACTTGGGAAAATATCCTAAGAAGCTGATGTCTCTAGTGTTGTCATTAATTTGTCCTGCACCATTCCTGCCCGCGCGCGCTTCTCCTCGGCACCAGCCGACGCTGCCGCTGCGGTTCCAAGTGTAGATTGCTACGTCTTCCTCCAGAAGACTGAATCAGACTCTCGGAAGGCAGGGAACTAGAATCTGAGATCGTAAACAGGCACCCCAGGTAATTCCACTCAGCTACACTCTGAGAAGCATTGAACAACACTAAGAAGGCACCTTTTTTCCCTTTTTTTTTTTTTTTTAAGTCTCCCAGTTATGTATGAACCATATTATACCATCAAGGGAGCTAGGTAGGATTATATAAGTACCCCCAATAATTAGCATCCTTAAAATCTGAGCATTAACATGTCCTCCAGATTGCTCTTTAAAAACCTCATTCCACAAGTTCATACTTCCTTTATAAAGTCACAGTTTTAATTGAGCAGTTCATCCCACATGTTGATACAGAAAATAGAAGCCCAAAGCCCCAGAACAAGCCCCTACTCCCACTCTCGCTTTCTTATTCTGATGAGAAGTTCCAGCGATTAATACAGAAATATCTGCAATAGTCTTGTCTGCTAGCAAAAATGTTCAGATATCTTATTACACATTCTTCTTCAGAAGTAAAGCATTAGTAATTTATGAAGTGGAAATATTGCTTCCTCAGGTCAGACCAGTCCTACTTCTAATAGTTGAGCTCGCCCCAGAAGTTTTAATATCTTGTCTCTCATGTGTCCCACCTTTCCAAATTTTAATTATTCCAACCCTGTGCTCACCAACAAATGACACTGTGCTGTTACATTTAGATCCAAATCGATCGTTTATAATTAATAATCCATTTCCTTTTCTCGGTAGTATTTTAAAGGGGAAGTGAATCAGCATTTTGAAGGTTCCATACATCATCATGCTTTCAGTTTACAGTGTAGGTCTATGGTACCTTGAGAGCAGTAGACTCATGTTTTCAGTCCTGCTCCTATATGTATATCTACCTGATACAGAGGTGGGCAGAGAAAATGGGGGAAAGAAAAGAAAGGTCCCATGGTTCAAACTGCTCAAGATTTAAGTCTAGCAGTGTTAACTTTTCCTAAGATTATCCCCATTGAACTTGATTGGGGTGAATCTGCCCTAAAGTTGACCTGCAAAATTTAATATGTATGCAGAAGACCTCTTTGCCTGGAAAGGAGCTTCTGAAGCATTCTTGTTAAGCCGAATTGATACTTACCTGCACCCTTCTATAGCCTGGCATGCATTTTTGCATTTGTACATCTCTTCCTTTTTCTGAGATGCTTATCCATCCCTATCTGCACGCCCATGGCCCATTTTTTCTTGAGGACATTTAGCATCCTGCACACCCATTTAAATGCCACCTTCTTAATGGAATTTTCTCTTATTCTCATAGGTGAAATGTAAGGGTGTCTTTTTTTTTTTTTAAGATTTATTTGTTTACTTGAGAGAGAGAGAACGGGGAGGGGGAGCGGGAGAGGGAGAGAGAGTCTTAAGCAGATTCCCTACTGAGTGCAGAGCCAGACATGGGGCTTGATCTCAGGACCCTGAGATCATGACCTGAGCCGAAACCAGGAGTCAGACACTTAAAGGACTGTGCCACCGAGGCGCTCCAAGGGTCTTTTTAATATCGTTCTACTTTGACATTCATATTAAGTCCTGCTGCTTTACCGGCTCTCATCTCTACAACCCGTGCTTACAGCAGATGTTGGCCGGACAGACATATCAATGATTGTAGAACATCCAGTCTCTTAGGTCTTGGCCAGGGCTCCCTTGTTCTTTTATTATTAAAACTTAATCATTTTCTTGTCATTGTATCTTGAGATTTTCTTCATTTTTTTGTGTTTCTGATACACCATTCCTGAATTTAATGATGTAGTTGTTAATGCTCTGAGGACTCGGCTGCTCCCTACAGGATGCTGACCTGCCCCGTAGATAAGGCTGTGAGACAGTGTGACACACTCCTTCCTTGTCTTTTCTGTTTCCTCAGCTGCCGTCTTTACTTTCCTGATTGCTGCCTCTTTGCTGTCAGATAGTCTTATATATTTTCTCTGTCTGGAAAGACCTGCTCTTCTTTTCAACTAATCTGTTTGTTTACTCCTGTGCCAATAATAAAAGTTTGCTGTTTTGAATGTATTTTGATACCTGATAAGGCAACTCCCTTCTCACTCATTCTTTTCAAAATTTCTTGACTTCTCTTCGATGTATATTCTTCCATAAGAGCTTCCAAATAGTTCTGTCTGGTCCCAAAAGAAAACCAAAAAAAAAGTAGAAATGGAGTTCATTTTAGAATTGTATAGTTGTATGCTTTACATATAAGTAGAAAGTTTTATCTGTAAATGTAATCAGATCTTATGTTTTTATTAACATTTTATGGTATTAAGTAATGTAGGTCTCATACCTTTCATAGTAAATTTAATCATTTTATAGTTTTTATTTTTATTATGAAAAGGGTACTTAACTTTATTTCTAAGTAGTTTTTACTATAGAGAGGTTATTTGCCTGTTTTATTTTTACCCTTCTTTTCAAGTTCTTTTATTATCTTAATTTTTTTAAATTTTTAAAAAAAATTTATTTATTTGTCAGAGAGAGAGGGAGAGAGAGCGAGTACAGGCAGACAGAGGCAGAGGGAGAAGCAGGCTCCCTGCTGAGCAAGGAGCCTGATGTGGGACTCGATCCCAGGACCTGAGCTGAAGGCAGCCGCTTAACCAACTGAGCCACCCAGGCGTCCCTATCTTAATGTTATTTTTAAAAATTTAGAGTTGCTTTGAGTTTAAATATACAACACAGTCTAAAAATACAATCTGATCTATTCTTTTCCTATATTTATACTGACTCTTCTGTTTTCTTATCCTATTGTTTTAGCTAGATTTCCAGAATCTTTTGCATAATCTGTATCCGTAGGGTAATTTTTTGCCAAAAGCACAATTTTTATTACTAGACCAGACAGTACTATATCTTTTCCTATACTTCTAAACCAGATTAATACAATCTAGAAAAAACCCTGAAGGTTTTTCCTTTTGTTTTCCCTTGAACTTAGGGTAGCCTATTGTAAGTGAGCGGCCAGCTCCTATTTTCTCTTCTTTGGTCCCCACCATGATTTTCCTAATTGTTGAATTAAAGTATACCTTTTCCACAGCTTGGGAGAGAGAGAGTGTGGGGACTCCCCAGCCCCCAAGAACTTAAACTTCCCTAGCCAGGTAATCCTTCATCAGGGTATACATAAACACACTGTCTCTACCTTCCTGCATGCCTGTTCCCTTTAGTTTTTCTGGCTTTATAATATGTCCGTCTTCCCTTCCTTCCTTGACTCATTGACTCTACTTACCTTTTAAATCTCAGCTCAGTGTCACTTTCTGAAGGAAACCCTTGGCTCTCCTTACTCTTTCCTATTCTCTGTGAGCTTTCCTAGCAACATAAAACATGTCATAGTTACGCTTTTCCATTGATTTTGTGTAATTATTTGTAAATGTTTTCCCCACCTGGACTAAAAGATCCATTAGGGCAGGTCTGGTGTTTGGCTTTTGCCTCACGTTATCACCTTGCACAATGCCTACCGCACTGAGAGAGGCCACTCAGGACCCTCGAGCTGACTGCCTGCAGAGACGGGGAGCACAGGGCAGGGGGCATCAGTGTGAGTCACACACTTTCTTGTGGGAGCCCTGAATAGAAGGCCTCTAGCTGTTTCACTATATCTTCAGTACAAGAGGTTTAACCTCCTCTTCAGCCTCCCAGTGGATTTTAAAATGATACCTTCTAATTCATAGACCTACAATAATGAAATACAATAGATAATCTCAGTTCTTGCTTGTCTTTGTGAAAATACTTTATCTAACCACATTAGTACCCTCAAATCCAGTTTTGAATTATCTGCGTTTTCATGGCTTACTGAGTGGAATTTCACTTTTCAAAAGAATATTATCTTAAAACATAGTGATAAGTGCTGTTTAAAATTTATTCTGTTCCATATGTTCTCATGTACAAGCTTTTCTGAATTTAGATATTTAATAATAACTTTTAGACATCTAGTGCAAATTTATATCCATTTTAACAGTATTATTTAGTGTATTTCTTGGCATAACTAACCCCCATTGAAGGCATTCTTACAGTTACTAGAGTCATCCTTTCAGTTTGGAAGAATATTAATTTGTACTGTCAAATTTTGCAAAATGCATATAAAGGAAAAATGTGATTACATTATTGTTCAAAGGCAGTATTTTTACCCTTCAATGTTAATATTCACTGTTTTGCATTAATGTGCTTTCGTTCTCTTTTATTTCTTCATTTTATTGTGAAAATCAGTATGCTCTTAAAACTGCCGTAATAAATATTTTGAGTGACAAAGTAGCATGAAGCTTGTTTCTTTCACATACAGATCCTGAAATGGAAAATGAAGAACAACCATCCTCTGAAAACGATTCTCAGGATCAGAGTGCTGAACGGATTATGTCAAGTTCTCAGGAAGTTGATTTGGTTGATCAAGAGTCTCCTGAGGAAAGTTCTCTAAACTCAGAACCAGGATCCTCATCTCTGGCAGACACAGACAATGCTGCAAGCGTTTCTGCTTCTGAACAGAATTCTAATCCCATGGAGAACCATGAGACTACAAGTCTTGATGGTGAATGTACAGATTTAGATAACCAACTCCAGGAACAATCAGAAACTGAGGAAGATTCCAATCCTAATGTTAGCTGGGGTAAAAAGGTCCAGCCTATAGACTCCATATTAGCAGACTGGAGTGAAGATATAGAAGCATTTGAAATGATGGAGAAAGATGAACTATGACTCAATAAAGAATCTGGTGGTAGGTATTTAAAAAGAAAAGGCAAACTGTGGTTCACAGACACCCTGATACTAAGCAGGCTCTCTAATGGGAGTCTTTGAGTATGGTGATGAGTAACCACGTTCTGACTGAGATAGTGATCATAGGAATCTGGAGCATGCTGTGTTAGAATTGACCTTGCTTAAAACCGTCCCATCCAAAATGGAAACTCACAGTCCCTCCCCAACCCTGACTCCCACCCTGTGACAGCATCACACCACCCTGCAGCACCTCAGGCCAGGAAAAGATTGCTGGGCATTCCTAGGAGCCAGATTTCTGTGCAGTCTCTGGATAGACAAGAAACAAATTCAGTGAATGGTGGAGTGGAGAATAGGAATTTGTTAGCTTTCTAATTAAAGGAAGCTTGACTTTCCTCGTTTTGGGGGTTAGAGGCTCTTTTGGGAAAATACATATGAGTATTGTGGGCATTCTGGTTTTGTTGCCTTCACAAAAACACTCAAAGTGACCTGAGTGGTTATGAAGCAGATGCATTTATGATGAAAATGGCCTTTGCTCATCACTTTCACTTGCTTCATTGTGAAATGAATGATCAAGATGACTTGATTTTTTTCCTCTCTTAACAACGTCCTTTTTGTTTAAACCAAAGGTGAACCCAATGTTTCACTTTCTCAGTGAGTTCTCTGCATAAAGGTTAATCATTGGGACCAGGTAAAAAGGTCATATAATATATTATGGAAATTGGTTACTTAATACTTAGGAAAAATGGAACAAGGGAGAAACTATAACGTAATATGAACTTGCCATTGGGCCTTCCGTAGGGAAAGCCATGACTACTCTGAAATGGAACTTAAAGTTCTATCCTTGTCGGGTAAATTATAAATCTTTTCCGGTTCATTTCTCTTAGAGGTGATTACCTCTAGCCATCAGCCTTACTCCATCCCATGTTTAGTATGCAATTTGAGCCATAAGGGCCATACCGCCAATAGCTGAATACATTTTGTTCCATTTTTCTATTTTAGGGAGCCATAATGAAACTGTGGTAGTGATCTAAAAATCCTAGGGAAACTACTGTTTTTCTTCTTTGAAACTATGGTTTCTAAAGATGCACCGAAGGAATCTGTCACATTTTCTGTTGAATCATGGTTTTTGAGGTTTCTTTGTTTTTTTAACTTTTTGTTTTTTAACAGATATTCCTTTTGATATGGACTTGAAAATTAATCTATAGTAACCTGTGTAAGAAACTTGCACAGTGGCAACTAACATATAGCCATATAGCTTAATGAGAATTTATTTTCCTTTTTTTTTTTTTTTTGGTGGCAGTCTGGTGCTGGCCACATTTAAGTTTTAAAATCTGTTGTTGATACCCTGTAGACAGCCCGATAGTTGAAATCATGGTTTTATTCATTTTATTTATTTTTTTTAAACTTACTAAATCAGTTCTAAAGGAATATTTGTGAGACTTAATTTTCTTTACCGTGACATTACATAATAATCTTTTCTTAAAACAGTTTTGAGGTACTGATAAACTGTATATGGAGCTTTTAAAAGGAGAGCAGTGCTGTATTGTAGTTATGTATATTCGTGTACAATATGTCTTAGATCCCAAGTAAACATAATCTTTTCTAAGGGGATAAATAGCTGCTTTCAAAAATTCCAGCTAAATATAATTGGGTCAATGAATAATAAAACTAATAGAGAATTCACGTTTTAGGGGGAGGGCGGGAAGAGTAGTAGTGTAAGACCTTTATTAGCCCTTAATTAAACCTGACACTAAAATGGATATTTTAGTCTTTCTGCATGTGAAATTTGGTGTAAGAAGATAGAACTATAATACATACAGTATACGGAAGGATAGACATAGTGCTTTGTTCATATTAATTGCAAAGCTGCCAAAATAGCTGAAGCTTAATTACTTGACTTGCCTTGATTTATAGGACTGGGGCTTGGAGAAAAGGAGCAGATGTTCCTCTAAGATTTTGATTACAGAAGCCTTATATACATTGATTTGATTTTGTATTTGTAGCTCAGAGCCATTGTTGTCTAAATTCAACTTTTCTAAGTTAACAAAACAACATGGTTTTTTTCCCCCAGCAAAGATCTCATGGTATACGAGAGCCCCCTCATTACTTTCCCTGCCTTTGGCCATTAGGGGGAGTTGTTGCCATTCATTGAAGTCTAGAAGCAAATTGTTCACTTTTTTTATAAAAGTGAATCCTTAAAAAAAAAAAAAATTAACAAGTTATACTTAACACCCAGAAGGAATCATATTTGATTTTTCCCTATTTGAGAAGGTGTAATGTTCAGCTTCAGAACTCCCAACGTTATCATTAACAACACATTCTTATTTGACATACTGCCATGAAGTTGTTTTTTGAGTTCATTTAAAAATTCCAACAGCATTAGGTGTTGTTTTTTTTTTTAATGTTGCTTTTTAAATACCTTTGATAGATGTTTTATTTACTTCCTAAGTATTCAGGGGATTCTATGAGACCCTGAATTTTAGAAACATCTGGTCTACCTCAGTTAAATGTTGACTGCATAGAAACAGAGCTGAAGTGATCACCACAGCCATAAAATTGTTGGACTAAGAAGGATTTATACAATGTTTACAAACCTGGAATCAAGTAAGGATTTTATCTGAAAGTGAAAAGTTAGATATTAGAGCAAGTATTTAATTCAGGTATTTTCAAGTTTTAAAACTTAACTTGTTTACCTAACTGAAAAATAGCTGTAGCTTTTTCTGCTTATGAAAGTCTATTAAAATGATACACCCTAATTTGCAATAATTTTCCCATAAAGTAGGTGTGACAGAATTGCAATTTACTGGATATGTTTAGGATGGGCTATTTTGTTGGGTAGGTTTTGTTTTTTTTCTTTTCTTTTTAACCTTTAATAGGCTTCCAACAAGAATATAACTGTTATTTCAGAACAAATTGTTTTTTTGACATTATACTTTCCCCTTTTTCTTCACAGTATTAGAGAGTAAAATGAAAAATTGTGCACTCTCTGGTTTTAATTTCTAATTAATTATTCTTTTGAGAATTTTTTAAAAATTTAAATTACCATCATAGCCCTTTTTACAATAGAACCAGCATTTGTTCTCTCACCAAACCCCATGCCAGATTCATCATAAAGGAAGCTCAGCATAAGTAATTCAGATAGTGCTTATAATTTTGGAAGTGGGAGGTGGGGGGGCGGAGCTGATTGAGTAAATATTCCAACCGGTCGTTTTATGCACAAGGCTTCAGTCAGAACATAGAAAAAAAAACATTCTGTGAATGAAATATTGTATGTTCAGATTTTATAAAAGACATTTTTAAAAGCCCAATTTACAGCCGTATATTTTCTTATGATGTAATTTATGAAAAAGATGTCTGTACTAACAGGTGCTGTAACACTACTGCTGTTGGATTTTGTTGTTTGGTGATAAATGTATACAATATTTCTAAGGGAAACTATGTACTGTGATGTAAAAGTCTGGGCAAAATGTATATAATCCTTGTATATAATTGTGTATTTGATTATAATTACTGATTGTAAAGATTTAATAAAATATGTAAATATTCTGGTCTAGTTGTAATTTGGATTTACAGCATCACTTTGCCTATCTTTATACTTGGTACCTTTTTAAAAAAATTTTTCACCAGTCTGTCTTCCCTTTAATTTTCTTTTTACCCCAGGGGGGTAAATCTGGGGATAGTTTAGGGGATAGAAACAAACACTGGAGAGTTCCATAACTCAAATAGTGCCAAGGACCCTCAGAGCAGAGATGAGTTAATAATTCAGTGTCAATATTGGTGACATGTTTATATTTTGAGTTTACTTAATAAAATCTTTTGCTATTGTCATCCAAAGTCAACATAGCCTCTCCTGTTAATTCCAGTGAGGCCACTTCCTTTTATTTTTTATTTTTTTTTAAGATTTTTTTTTTAATTTTTTAAATTTTTTAATAAACATATAATGAATTTTTATCCCCAGGGGTACAGGTCTGTGAATTGCCAGGTTTACATACCTCACAGCACTCACCATAGCACATACCCTCCCCAATGTCCATGACCCCACCCCCCTCTCCCAACCCCCAAAGATTGATTGATTGATTGATTGATTTGACAGAGATCGCAAGTAGGCAGAGTGGCAGGCAGAGAGAGAGGGGGAAGCAGGCTCCCCGCCAAGCAGAGAGTCTGATGCGGGGCTCGATCCCAGGACCCCAGGATCATGACCTGAGCCGAAGGCAGAGGCTTTAACCCACTGAGCCACCCAGGCGCCCCTGGGGCCACTTCCTTTTAGCAGCCACTTTCAGATCCTGGGATACTGTGCTTCTCATGTGTACTGTTCCAGAGTTTCTGAGCAC
Source organism: Mellivora capensis (assembly GCA_004024625.1). NCBI lineage: Eukaryota > Metazoa > Chordata > Mammalia > Carnivora > Mustelidae > Mellivora > Mellivora capensis. The sequence goes on along the minus strand of PISX010002476.1, from coordinate 15,791 downwards.
AGACCTCTTGAAAGGCCTAATCGTAATTACTATTATCTATTGATAATTGCTTTCTTTAGAGATGAGTAAATTGAGACCCGAAGTTCTAAGCTTCTCACTCAAAGTCCCACATTTGGTGATGGGGCAATGGGATGAGATCTCTGGTCTATTTCCTAAGCCCATGCTCCTTTCAGTGTACCTTCTCCCTTTTTCTGTCCTTACCCCTTCTCACACCCCCGTTACAGTTTCGGCTCACCTTTCATCCAGCCACTACCTTCCCACCTGACCACTTTCTTCCCATTTGGGATTAAAGTTTAGAAATGGTAGCATCCATTCTCGGCTTCTCCGGACATGAACTCTGGTGTCAGCCTCTATTCCCCGAGGACAGTACAACACTATTTCAGTAAGAGTTTAAAGGATCTAATAGTATTGGAAGGGCCTATTCAGCCAGAGCAGCCCCACCCCGGCTGAACTGCCATTTTGTTGTAAAACTTAAATTGACTCTGCCCCCGCCAGGGGAACTTACTTAAAAAAACAAGTCCCGGAAACCAGTCCCAGGTAACAAAGTCCAAATACAAGGGTGGGTCAGGCCAGGTGGAGACATTCAATCAGTGGGGGCGCATACTGTCTCCTAGCTACCAAGGAGTATGGGCCCCGCCCTTTGGGCACCTTTTGGGTGCCAATTCTGACCAAGGTGATAGGCTGGTTCAAATGTCTACTAGGGTAAATTGTAATTCATTTGGTCACCTAGCATGACTGCAGGTTTCTCTGTGTGTTATAATTTCATTGGCCACCTGTGCCACCTGTGCGTGGCCAGGCCCAACCAAAGTGGCCTTTGCTCTATAAAAGTTAGTCTGTGAAACAGAGAGGGGTCGTCCTCTCTGTAAGGGGCGGCCCTGATCGGTCTGTCTGATGGTCGGTTTGATTCTTGATGCTTGGCGCGAAATAAAGCTTTGCTTGACCTTCGCTTTGTATCAGTCTTGCTCCTTTAATCACGGACCCATTATTGGGGGACCCATTATTGGGGGACCCAACAGTATCTCTTGGAAGATTTCAAAGGGGAGGTTGCCTTTCTTTCCCGGGTAAAGCAAATTTAAGAGTTCTCTCTACTAAGAGAAGCTAAGAATTGTGAGGGTTGAGAATAGTGTCAGCATCTACCAGCAAGTAAAGTTTAGAGTTCCCAAAGCTTTGCTCTTGATTTACTCTAATAAGCCTGGAGGTCTGTAGTGTTCATCTTCAGTGAAGAAGTAAATGGGAGGCCAATGATAGGCCCTTGAGGATTCTCTTAGTTCATAAAAAAACGTACTTGTCATCACAGATGACCGAAAAATGCTTAAGTGAGTGGCAAGATGGGAATATAATGCTAAATGAAGAAAAACCTGGGACTGTATATATATGATCTCAACTCTGTTGTATATGTAAAGAGAGAGCCATTTATTCAGCAAAGACTTACTGAGCACCTCCTGTGTGCGAGGCATTGTCTGGGGGCAGTGGACAACACATAGAAAAGATGGGAAATAAAGTAGTAATATGATAATGAGTTTATGAACAAAAACTTAGAGTGAGAGAGGAGAGTGATGGAAATCAGCATAGTAAAAGAATTCTCTCAACTAGCCAAAATATTAACAGTGGTTGTGGATTGTAGGCAATTTCTATTTGTTTACTTATAACTTTCTGTGTTTTCATAAGTTTACAAAATGAGGAGTATGATTTTAAGAATAAAAACAGCCTGGGTCAGTTCAAGGATAAAAGGGAGAAAGAAAAATACCACATCAGAACCCTACCATCTTGAGCTTCTGCACAATTCAACAAGTCCCTGAGGTGCCATGGAGCTGTCACAGACATAAAGCAGTGAAGGACTCCAGAATAGGCCACCCCAAATTATGCCGCTTTGGCAAATTGGTTGTTTTGAATTAAAGTTACTTAAGAAACAGCCAGTGTGAAAAGGACACTCTGACCTTCCTTTGTTCTCTGAAAAGAGGAAATAAACCTGCCACATGAAAGGTACCATCCCTGTCACAGGAGGCTAGAGGCATCCTTATCACCAGAGAGCGGGAATTCCGAGCCAGAGGGCCATTAAACGAACCTTGTTACTTGTTCACTAATTTGCTACACCAACTCCAAACACTTTTGGTAATTTTTCACAAATGTATTACTTCCTTGTCTGAAAAGTGTGACAAAGCTGCCTGCTTTCGTCTCTTCTTTGAATCTTGTATTTTTATGGGCTCCCTTACATAGAAAATTGAATTTGCTTTTCTCTTGTTAATCTGTTTTAGGTCAATTTAGTTACTAGATCCACCAAAGAACTCAGAAGGGAGGAAGGGAAAAGCTTTTCTCCTTTACAACAGCATATAGCTGGGACTCAAAAGTCTCATCAGGAGGATTATGTAGAATAGAGAGAAAAGAAGAGGATCTAAAACAGGGCCCTGCGATTGCTGGCATTTAAGGCAACAGGAGGAAGGGCTTGTATGGAATGTAAAAGGGCAGATGGAGAGGGAGGAGGAAAATGAAGACAGAGCAGTGTTAGAAAAACCAGAAGAAAATATTATTTCAAGGAGAAAATTGGCAAATAATCTGAAACCCCCCAAAAAGTTGGTGCCAGCAAACTTGCTACATAAGAATATTTGCATAAAAATATTTATTTAATATTTTTAAAAAGCCAAGAAAACTAGGTGAAATTTCATCTTAAACGCTGTCCAGGTTGAAATAGATGTGACAACAAAGACCTCCAGCGTGCAACCCCTGGCAGAGCCTTGACCTCCAAATGTCAGTGTGGGAAGAAGACTCCTCCATTTTCAAGGTACCATTCACCAAGCTCTAGCTCCAGACTTACTATGTACACCAAAGGCCGCCTCCAACTGTTGAGATTTTCTGGGTTAATCTTTCAAATGGTGATGATACGGCTTTCCAAACAGAGATTTTTGGTTTAATCAAGCAGGTCAATGGGGAGAAAAAGCCTCATCCATTCACTTTCCTGTAATTCTAATGTCAACCATGGACACCTTCTTTGGTGTGAGCCCATGCAAGTTCCTCTTCTGAATCCAGTTCAGATGTCCACTCCATCAACATGTCTGGCCAGATTACTGCCTCAGTTTCACCCCAGCACCTTCCTTCGGTGGTTCTGGGGGTTCCCCGACTCCCACCCAGGATACATTTGTAAGCTTCTGCTCAACCCTACAGTGATTCCTTCAAGTTCCAGCAACGATCTAAGAGATCTGGTCTAGTCACCTCTCTCTTCACAGGCAGGGTGATGCCTAAGGCCCTCTTTGCAGAGCTGATCATAAAAAGAGCTGCCACTTTCTGAGTCCTCACCAGGCCTCAACAGATACTGGGCACTCTGTATCAGGGAGTCCTTCCCCATATAACCACCTCGTGAGGTGTCTGTAATTTCATTTTCCAGATCAGGAAGAAGAAGATTCAGCAAAGTTGACCTGCTTGCCAAAAAGGACAGATCCAGTTAGAGGGGACTGGAATTTGAGTCTAGATTGATCTAAATCAGATTACTGCACAGACTGCCGCTCGTAACTATGCACAGTGATCCATGTGAACCAAGTGTGATACGGTTGTCAAACAAGGCTGCATCTGGGATTCTTATAGACAACCAGCCGGCCAACCAGCCAGCCACCAAAGGGATCTGGAAATTGAAGGTACTTCGCACTTACCAAAGACGTGGGAATAGGAGAATGGGCTGCTTTCAGATTCAAGCCTTATAGTCTTTGCACCAGAAGATATTTATTGGAAACACGTCGAAAGGCTGCGCAGGTGGATCTCCCTCTTTCCAAGGTAATTACCAGTTTCTCTGATCTTTGGCTCAAACATATTATCATCCCTAGTCAGAAGGGCCAGACCTAGGAGACATGTCTGTGGGTTTACCAGCTCATCACTGAACTGGGAATTCCTGGAGAAAACGGAAAATTTGGCCTATTCCTCTTCTCCTCACCTAGATCAGCACCTGACTGTTGAAAGGCCCTCACTAAACACTTCTGGAGTGAAAGGAAAAAAACCCAAAACCCAAAAAACTGGTTTTGAACAAAGGGACAAACAAAAAGAGCTAGGATGCGCAATCACCAAGAAATGTCAAAGACGTGACACACAGGCTTTGAAGACGGTGGTATGAAGAAAATCCTACACTATTTTTTTGTTGGAAGCAGACATTGTGGGGAACACAGCTCATGCAGTGACCTCAGAGTTTTAGGGCCAAAAGAATTCTGTTTCCTTTCCATCACTGATTCTCCTTGTTGGACAGAAAAGAAAACTGAACCCAGAGTGGGAAGTGACCTGACCAAGGTCACACATAGGAGGCTTGATCACCTCTTTAGGGTCTGATGCACCTGTTTCAAAGTCACTCCCCTGCCTCAGGGCCTTGGTACCTCCATTCCTTTGCAAGTTAACATTCAGCCAGTGGGATGATGACCAACTTCAGAGCTGCCCCTGAGGTGCCTTTGCAAAACTCCAGGATGAACGTGCTTTAAAAGCTACTGACTCAGATAATTTATTATTTGTTATTTAAACTTTCAGCACGTTCAAGAAAAAGTGTCCTTTAATTCCCTGAAAACGGGCCATTCTCATTGTCAGCGTTTATTCTTCTCTTCCTTTCCCGATGAATAAACCCATTAATGAAAGAATACGCTGTGTACTTTCTTTTGTTCTGTTATTCATCGGAATTAATGCGTGTGGGCAAAGCTCAAACGGTGAGACCAAGATACAGATCTTTTGCCTGGTGGGCCCTCTTGTGGGTCGCAAACCCAGTGGTTCCCCAGTTTTCTCTGTGGGGTTGGCCGGAATGGTTCTCTTTTGACCCAACTCTTTTGACTGAACTGAAATTTCTGAATTTGAAACTCTGAGTAAGATACAGAACTACAGTGATAAACAACCTGTTTGTATTTGTTCTGGTAAAGCAATAAGGGAGAATTCTAGCCTAATGAAGTCAGAGACATCTCGTCTTCAGCCAGTATTTCCTAAACCCCTGTAAAGTTCTCTAATAGCTTATAGTAAGAATGATCACTGATTGGAATTTGCCATATACTTGGAATTTATAAAGCCGTATGAGACAGGTATCATTATTATTCCCAATTATTATTCCCATTATTATTCCCACCAATGGCAGTTGGGGTTTTTAACTCCAAGAAACACACTCTGGCTAAACAAAGTAGGGTGGTAGGGAGGCACTGGAGAGAGCATTCTCTTGGAGGATTCTAGCTACAGCAACAAGGGCTGCTGGGGGAGAGAAGAGGGTCCCATGAGAGTGGTGGCAGCCACTACATTCAACAGAGACATGGTGACAACATTTGGGTCCAGGGACACTGAGAGGTCTTTGTCCTGTGTGTGTGTGTGTGTGTGTGTGTGTGTGTGTGTGTTGTCGAGGGACATACTTGTCTCCTACCCCTCATGCTTCTATGGGGAAGGTCCTCTCCAACCCTGCTTTGCTTCTCCATCCATTAGGTACTGGGTTGGTGAATTGGAAGCCAACTGGTCTGTGAAAAACATGCTTCTTGGTTTACTTCTGTGCAGTGGAAGGACTCAGCCTCTGAGTGAAAGGGGAAGCCTGGGTTTTCCCACTCTGCCAATTCCTGGGCGGGTCAGTCTCCCTAATTCTGTAATGAGGCGGTAGCGTTTCTGCGTTAGTCCATTAATCTATTGCTTTTATAAAGCTTAAGTTTATTTCAGAAAGAAATTTTTAAAGAGATTTACTTATTTATTTGAGAGAAAGAGAGAGAGAGCACAAGCAGAGGCTGGGGGGAGGGGCAGAGGGAGAGGGAGAAGCAGACTCTCCTCAGAGCAGGGAGCCTGATATGCGGATGCATCCCAGGACCCTGAGATCATGACCTGAGCTGAAGGCAGAGGCTTTAACCCACTGAGCCACCCAGGTGCCCCTTGGCAGATTCATTTATTGGTTGTAGGAACATTTTTGTAGATTCTGTAGTATTTTGTGTGTAAACAATCATGATGTCTATAAAGAAATGAAAGTTTTACTTTTTCTTTTTAAATTTTGATCCATTTACGTCACTTTTTGGCCATCTAAAACTGGCTAGGACATTTGGTACAATGTTGAATAGAAGAGGTGACATTTAACATTCTTGCTTTATTCATGAAATGAGAAAGTATTCAAATCTCATTATTGTATGTGATATTAGTTGTATATTTTTCAGTTTGAGTAACTTCCCTCTATTCCTGATTTGCTGGGAATTTTATCATGAATAGCTATTGAATTTTGTCTAACACCTTTTTCTGCATCTATTGAAATGAACATGTGATTTTTCTCCTATATACTACTAATCATAGATTACATTAATCGGTTTTCAAGTATTTAACCAACCCTACATTCCTGGGATAAGCTCCACATGGTAATGCTGTATTATACTTTTTATATATTGCTGAATTTGACTTGCTAATATTTTGGTAAGAATTTTTGTGTCAGTATTCATGAGAGGTTGGTTTTATTCTCTTTTCTTTTCTTTTCTTTTTTTTTTTTAAGTAGGCTCCACACCCAGAGTTGAGCCCAACATGGGGCTTGGACTCATGACCCTGAGATTTAGACCTGAGCTGAAATCAACTGTTGGACACCTAACTGACTGAGCCACTCAAGCACCCCTTCTTTTCTTGTTTAGGATTTTATTTTTAAGTAATCTCTATACACAACACAGGGCTTGAACTTACAACCCCGAGAAAAAGAGTCACATGCTCTGAGCCATCCAGTTGCCCCTATTCTCTTTTCTTTTGTGTTTTTATCAGGCTTTGGTATTAGGGTTATACTGGCCTCAAAACAAGCTAGGAAATGTCTCCTCCTCTATTTTTGGAAATGACTTAAGATTGGTGTTATTTCTTCCCTAAATATTTGATTGAATTTACTAGTGAAATCCTTTTGACCTGAAGTTTTTTTTTGTGGGAATGTTTTTGATAAATTCAGTTTAAAAAGAGATATATGGATGTTCAGATTTTCCATTTCTTCTTTTGTCAGTTTGGTAAGATATTCTTTAAGGAATTTGTGCGTTTCATTTAAGTTGTTGAACTTGACATAAAGTGTTTCACAATAATTCTTTATTATTTTTTATCACCTATAAGATTTGTAATATCTCCTCCCTTCTAAAGTTTTTTTTAGTTTAATTTGCTATGTTTTTCTAGTTTTTTAAGATAAAACTTAAATTAGTGCTTTTAAACATTTTCATTCCAGTTTCTGCCTTCTTCTGGTTGTTTCCTCCTACGTTTGGACAGCTGGGTAAAATATTTTTCCATAATTCCATTGTGGAATTCCTTTCCATTGAAAGGAATAATTCCATTCCTTTATAAGCATTAACTGGAGGATAGTTATTTTAATATAAGTCATTCCACCATTATTGGAACGGCAATCCAGAGTTTTTTTTTTAAATTGATTTATTTATTTTGGGGGGAGGGCATAGGGAGAAAGAGAATCTCAAGCAGACTCCCCACTGGGCATGGAACCCAACTCAGGGCTCAATCCCATGACCCTGGACCTAAGTGAGAATCAAGAGTCAGATGCTTAACTGACTGAGCCACCCAAGTGCCCCTGCAATTTAGATTCAAGCTTTATCGTCTTGGGTAAGTATTCCTTTTTTGAGAGACAGAGAGAGCACATGTGTGTGGGGGGAGTAGTGCAGAGAGAAGCTTAAGCAGGATCCATGCCCAGAGCAGAGCCCTAAGTGGGGCTCAGTCTCAGGACCCTGAGACCATGACCTGAGCCAAAATCGAGTACGTCATTTAACCAACAGAGCCACTGAGTAAGTATTCTAACCCAAGTGCCAATTTCGTCATCTGTAAAGTGGGGGATTATATGATATCTTAGAAGATTGTTTGTCATGGAGAGCAAATGAGTTAATGCATAGGGAAACACTTCTGAAAGAATAACATGATATATAAATTATATTTATTACCATTAGTGCAACAAAAAGAATCACTCCAATGGCATGTCCTTGTATTTGCACTTAAAGTTAAGAAACAATACTAAGTCATTTAATTTTCATAGCCTGGCAGATGAAGAAGATAGTTCTTTATTCTCTTCCAAGATAGTCTAACTGACCTTGTAATTATAGGCAGTTTCATTTTCAACTGATATTGATTAAATGCCTATCATGTATGTATTAGGCATTTTATGTGCACTATCTTTTTCAGTTTATTACTCATAAAAATAGTACCCTCCAACTTATCAACATGTAACAAAAACTCAAATTCTTTCATACTTTGATTCTACTCTTAAAACTTATCCTAAGGAAATCATAGGAGATGGCTCATAGATTTATGTGTAAAATGCTTTTTGTAACCTTATTCATAATAACAAAATATTGGGAGCAACTGAAATAAACACATTTAAAGGATTTGTCAAAAAATTTTGATGCAAAAACACAATTCAATACTATTTAGTTGTTGAAAACATTCTCCAAGATTATTTTTTAGAGATTATTTTATCAAACGAGAAAATATATATAATATAATGTTATATCAAGAATAAGATTACTATTTGAACGGCATGATTGCAATTTTGTTTAAAAATCTGAATTAGAGGGACACCTGGGTGGCTCAGTCGGTTAGGCCACCGCCTTCAGCTCAGGTCATGATCCCAGAATCCTGGGATAGAGTCCCACATTGGGCTCCCTGCTCAGCGGGAAGCCTGCTTCTCTCTCCACCTCTGCCTGCTTGTGCGGGCACTCTCTCTCTCTCTCTGACAAATAAATAAAATCTTTTAAAAAATAAAATAAAAATCTGAATTAGAAAAAAATAGCTAGAAGGAAATATACCAAAATCTTGATAATGATTATTTCTGGAATGATACTGTTAGGGATGACTCTTTCTTCATGTACTTTCCTGGGTCCTAAATTGTTCACAATGAATGTGTAATTTTGCTTTCAGTTTTCCCTTTGGATGCCAGAACACACTCTGAATTGGTTTAATCATATACTTCAACTCAACAAATACTCTTCTCATTTATTAATTTAATCTCATTTATTAATTTATTATAAGTGCTCATAAACCCAATGATCAATATAAAAGCTAGCATTCAAACATGCGGTACTGTTGATATATTATTGCCTTTATAGTCAGGAGAAGAAGAATGTTTCTAAAAACAGGAACAAACCCAAAACTGCCTTGCCTTCCTTTCCCCCAAATTCTGGAAAGATCTGGGGCACAGGAGGTGGTGTATAAAACAATTCCTCCAACAACAGCTTTTCAAAACCTTCTAGTTCTAGAAACCCTCTCTTAGCAATGAAGTGGAAACAGTGCGGGGGTTGTGAGAAGGTAGAGAAACTGCAGAATTTTGTGTCATGGAGACTCTTTCCAACAGATGATGAAATTATTCTGTAGGTCTGAATTAGAAATCTCTCTCGTGTTCTCCCTCTCTCTTCCCTCCCTCTCTCCCTCTCCTGAGATGCATACACTGGACCAGACATAGCATTTTCATCCTCTGTAATATGTTCCCAAGACATTCTCTTTGCAACCGTCTTTGCAAATCTCAAAGACCTGACCTCCTTATCTAATGGTTTCTTTTTCCTGACTGCAGAGTAAGAACCTACCAGATACGCTAACTGGGGCGAGGAGTTCCCTATACAAGCAACTGCAAAGAAAAAGAAATTCAGCACCGTTAAGCCTTGGAAAGGCTGTTTCAATAGTAGCACCCCGATTGCCTCCCTTTCAGAGCTCAGTCCTAGTTTCTCTCCCACTGCAGTCTCCTGGAACGGGATTCGGAGCACCAGATGGATAGGAGGTTGCGTGAGGTGCCCATCAATCCTGAGAAAGATGGGCAGCCCGTTCTCAAATCTACACAAAAGAATTAGGACGAGCTTGAGGACCAAATTGGTTGCCAGCCTGGGATTGGCATTCAGCCTAGAGGGTGGCTCCTGGAGGTAGAGCTCCAGGGTAACTTCACCAGATAAATCCACCGGCGACCAGACAGTGGTTTTCTCAGTTAGGTTTAGCAAGGTCCTCTCAGGGCTCTGGGGAGAGTAGGAGAGTCAGGGAGGCGGCTGATGTCCCACCTAACTTTTAAACAGAAATGGAGGAGCTTTCCAGATGCCTGGGTGGCTCAGTCAGTGAAGCATCTGCCTTCGGCTCAGGTCACGATCCCAGGGTCCAGGAATCGAGTCCCCATTGGGTTCTCTGTTCAGCGGGGAGCCTGCTTCTCCCTCTGCCTGCCACCCCCTCCTGCTTGTGTGCTCTCCCTTCTCTCTCTCTGACAAATAAGTAAGTAAATAAATAGGAAGGAAGGAAGGAAGGATGGAAGGAAGGAAGGAGAAAGAAAGAAAGAAAGAAAGAAAGAAAGAAAGAAAGAAAGAAAAGAAAGAAAGAAAAGAAAAGAAAAAAAAGAAAAGGAGTAGCTTCAAAATAGTCTATTTAATGTATCTGATTTCAAAATTAATTTGCTTATGAAAAAGTTTCCTCTATTTCAAAGAAAGTTTAGAAGCCACTGGTAGTGTTTAGACCTTGATCTCTAAGGGAAAAGGAGGTAGAGATTTGAAATAGTCTTTGGGGCAGCAGAGCTGCATGGAATGAGGTTGGATATGGATTCTGGTTTTCAGGATGCAGGTCCATGTGGTTTCAAAATCAAGCGAGCACAAAACAAGGCTTGAAGCTTCTAATAAACATTAAGGAGGCAGACCCAAGACTCTTACTCCAATATGAGGAAGATTAATGAGGGAAAGCAAACATTTCGTTCACCATTGTTATTTTTGTGCCTAACACAGTGCCTGAAATATATGGGTATGAACAAGTATTTGATGAAGGAAAACAAGAAAGATGGAGGTAACCATGTCATGTGGGCAGGGCCCAGAGCCGCTTTACAAAGTAGTTCTAAGACTTTCCCAAACCATAAACATGCACAAAACACGCATGAACACATGATCACACATACACATGCATGCACACAAGAACCTCTTGTTTTTCACCATAGAGACCAACAAAGAAAACTTCAGAATTCTTCAGAATTCAGAAAACTTCAGTTAACAACCATGAACTTCCTCTAGAGAAAAAACCCCAATAGCACATCTGTGACACATCCCATTTTAAACAGCATTGGTTCCTCGAATATTCCAGGAAAAGTTGGTTGTGAAATGAACCTCTAAGAATGGAATGAGCTCACTGGCTATCTAGAGTTGTCAACTGAGAAATTATGTTTTTAAGAGCATATGCCAAAATGATCTGGGCTTAGCAGTAATTGATTCTAAACCATTCAGTCTGAAGGCAAAGAAGTCCAAGCTCCAGACTTGGTCCCTTGACCATCACCTGAAATCCCCAGTGCACAGGAAGGCGCTCTATGTTCTTACCAGCAGGAATGGCTGGGTAGGTGGGGAGACAGGCATTTTTTGCAAGGATCAAAAAGAGGCCATAAATCAGCATATATTTTAAATAAAGGGCATGAAACATTGCTCCCTTTGGCACCCTCTTTGACTAAAAAAGAAAACTGTCTATTTTCAAGAAACTGTACTTAACTGACTCCAACTCTGAGCCGGTATAAAATGCTGGTTCATTACAAGGATCAGTTACTGAGTTTCTATTTTGAGCATAAGCAGCAAAATCCAAAAATTGATTTCAATCCACAGAAGGAAGGGTTGAGGAAAGCTCCACATAGGGACAAGAGACTGTCTATTCTTTTGTTCATGAGAGAATCCTGCCCGAGCTGACAGAGAGGCTGTGAATGTTCCATGGGTCTGGAATCAGGCCGAGTGGCCCTGGAAATTTCAGGCTGGCCCTCACCAGGAAGGCCATAAGCACAGTGTTTACACAATGTGTTTGGTAAATCAGTGGGGCAACAGTTTGAATCAGGGAGTCACCTATATTCCCGGTGCTTTCCAGTGGGTTTTAACTGGTGACTCGCCTTGGACCCTACAGGCTAGAGCAAACTGCAAACAGTCCTTCAGGGAAAGAAACTTTTATTCAATTATTACAATTTTTTGAAGTTTTATTTATTTTTTTTAAAGATTTTATTTATTTATTTGACAGACAGAGATCACAAGTAGGCAGAGAGGCAGGCAGAGAGAGAGGGGGAAGCAGTCTCCCCACTGAGCAGAGAGCCCGATGTGGGGCTCGATCCCAGGACTCTGGGATCATGACCTGAGCCGAAGACAGAGGCTTTAACCCACTGAGCCACCCCGGTGCCCCTAATTTTTTGAGGTTTTAAGGTAAACTAAACTCTCTGAGAAGATGTGACCAAAATCCAATCAGAGAGAAGCCTGTGATCTGCAAATCTTACGACATTTGTGTTGAAGGAGAAGAGCTGGAAAGAGAGAGAAGTCGATCTGGATTTAAGCTTCCGTGTTCACACTCAGCCAGTTCGTGCCTGGCTGATTCTGTCCCCACATCTTAGCTCCTTCATGACTGTAACTGCCAAACCCTGGGCCTCCCACAAAGATCTGAGTCTTTTGGATGCAGTAATAAGTTTATAGAAGATGGGAAACCAATAAATTCTAAAGCTGACCCCTTCCAAATTCTATTAGTCCATGGTCTCAGCAGCTTAGAAAAAGTTCCTGTTACAGCTGTTCTCCCAGCTTCAGCAAACCAGGAGCATGGGGTATGATGGCATCCCCCCAAACATGAAACCGATGAAACTCCTCACTATTGATGAGTCCCCGGTCTGTGCCAGGCCCTTTCCTGGGTCCTGGGGAAATGGCAATGAACTCAGTCAAGTTCCACCCCCCATGAAGCCTCTCTTCTAGTTTTAGGCAATAATTCACCGACACGGAGATTAAAGAGGAGCAGAAGACTTCCCGAGGGACCAGGCAGGACCCAGAGATCATGTTTGGAAACAGTCACCCAGAAGATTAGATATTCTCTTTCTGCATCTCATTCTTCTTACGCCGTCAATCCACTAGCTCAACGGTGGGCACAAAACAGCCCCAGCACAGTTTCGAGAGGTGCAAAGAGGAGGGGGACATGACTTACCTGACCCCAAATCTTTATCTTAAGATAGATAAGTGGAGATGAATTCATTACAATACAACGCTGACACCAGCTGCGGGGATAAAACCTCCCCCAGATGGTCCTCATTTTCGGATTCTCCTTATCCAGAGACTTCCTGCAGAAGAGGGGTTTTAGCTGTAAAAGTAGCAAATAAGGAAGATATTTCCCAGGGAGAGTATCAGACTAGAACGGGGCAAAAGATGTGCCTTAAGAACACCAGGACTCTTTGATGGGCAGTGGTGAAAAGTCCGGATCAGAGCAGCAGCCACGAGAGAAGGAGGAGCTACAAACAGCAAGTGGTTGTGTTTCAGAGAAAAGTTTCCAGCTCAAGTTAGTGTCTCACCCTGCGGCGAGTGGAATTGAGAGGTCCCATAAGCTAAAACTTACAGTCATTTGTTCTTTGGTCAGTAGACGTTCATTTGTGACAGGAAAGGATAGTTTCAGCCAACAGGTGGAGGAAAAGCCTAGATGCCATGGATGGAGGGGAAAATTGGTGACAAGGTAGCAAGGAACCCTGAGAGTAGACTCCGTGAAGAATGATTGCACTCACCTCCCACCTGGCCCCTGTCTCTTACTCCCTCCCTCGCGACATTGGGGCTAGTACAACACTCCGGGGCTTAACATCCGCTCATAGCACCATTATTACCTGCACAGTAAATGTCACACTTCTTTTTTTTTTTTTTAAAGATTTATTTATTTATTTGTCAGAGAGAGAGAACGAGAGAGAGCAAGCGAACACAGGCAGACAGAGTGGCAGGCAGAGGCAGAGGGAGAAGCAGGCTCCCCGCCGAGCAAGGAGCCCGATGTGGGACTGGATCCCAGGACGCTGGGATCATGACCTGAGCTGAAGGCAGCCGCTCAACCAACTGAGCCACCCAGGCGTCCCAAATGTCACACTTCTTAGCATAGACATCCCATCCCACCGAAACCTGAGTTCCACTTATCTGCATAACTGCCACTCTTTGCCCCTGGGTTAGTCCCAACAGACACCATCCTTTAAAGGAATGTACCATTTCTTTCTTTTCTTTTTTTTTTTAAGATTTTATTTATTTACTTGAGAGAGAGAGAGAGATCAATCACATGAGCAAGAGAGCACAAGCAGGGGGAGCAACAGAGGGAGAAGCAGACTCCCGCTGATCAAGGATCCGGATGTGGGGCTTCATCGAGGACCTTGAGATCATGATCTGAGCTGAAGGCAGCTGTCCAACTGAGCCACACAGGTGCCCCAGGAATGTACCATTTCTTTCTTTTTTTAAGATTTTATTTATTTATTTGACAGAGAGAGAGAGAGATCACAGTAGGCAGAGAGGCAGACAGAGAGAGAGGGGGAAGCAGGCTCCCTGCTGAGCAGAGAGCCCAATTCGGCGCTCGATCCCAGGACCCTGAGATCATGACCTGAGCCGAAGGCAGAGGCTTAACCCACTGAGCCACCCAGGCGCCCCTACCATTTCTTATTTGATATTTTATGTCACCCCAACTTCTATCAATTCAACCCATTGAGTAGCATGAATGGAAAAATAAGTTAAGTGAGCAATGGATGAATGAACCAAGGAATGACACCAATCTTGTCTTTGTAACTAAGGATTTCTGAGTCCCGATATGACACTTGAAGATAATCTATAATCTTCCTCTGTGAAATGTCTCATCAAGTTGAAAGAATCTCTAATTCCAAGAGCCTGTTGTTGGTCAGGCATCATCAAAGTGTTTTCTTTTTGTACTTTGAGTTACTTTGGTGTTTCCTCATTAGAACTAGACAAGTTCAAGGGTCATGAAGACCTCTGATGGGAACAGGCCTCCCTCGGTGATGTGACAAGGGTGTCCGGAAGTGCTACTGGATAGCACGGCCCTAAGTCACTACCCACGTGTCCAGTTCTGTCAAAGCTCTGTGTTGTGCTTATGGAGTCGACATGGTGACCCGGATGACAATCGACTTTGCTCTGTGATTCCCCTGTTGGCACATTTATTTGAACTCCCCTGGCAGAGCTGGAGATTTGCTCTGCTAATTCCCTAGGACGTGTTTTCTAACCTGGTGTCTTGAACAGCAGGCCTTTTGGTCTTGAACTTCCTGTGTTGCTTCAAGATGCCCGAAAGCTGTCTGACTTCGAGCTGCTGATGTGTGGGATGTGTTACCTGTGGTGTAAGGTGAGACCACAGGTGAGCGCCTAGCCCAGGGTGTGGCACCTGGGGGGGTGTCTTTGAGGGATGTTTGTCACACTCCCCTCATCCTCTGTGTCTCATGCCCTTTAAATATTAAATATTGGGAAGGCTGACATTTTTCTTCATCCCAGAAGAGAGTCCGGTAATTCTACAAACGGGCTGTCTGTGGATTCTGTAAGTAACAACGGCCCCCATGGAACGAAGGCTTTCCGTGTGCCTGGTCGTTCAGTCCCTTCCTTTTCATCCTCGCAGTAACCCTCCGGGGCGGACATTTTTACTCTCACTTTTTCAGAGGAAGACACTTCAAGGGAGAAGGACTGAGGTTACCCAGCAGGGGAGGAAGAGCGGTGGACCAGAACCCACGTGTGCCTCTCTCCGAACCTCTTCGTCTTCAACCACCACACCTGCTGCCATCCCCACCCCCCGCAGGCAGGCTCGGAGCGGCCAGCGCGCCCAGGGGGCTGTGCGGGACACAAGGATGGACAAGCCACAGTCCTGTCCTAAAAGGTTACCTAAAAGGTAACCCCAGGTGTTAAGAGCCGGGGGAGACTCCAGTCCCAGAGCCTGGCCCTTCCTCAGCCCTTTCTCTGGGCCGTCCCACCCCCCCAGCCCCTGCGCATGTGGCACGTGGAGGAGGGGATTCCTGCCGCAGGGCGTACGACTCCCCGCCCCCCATACGCCCCTCCTCCAGCTCGTCCTCCTGCCACGCCCCTCCTCCCCGCCACGCCCCTCCTCAAGCTCCTCCTCCTGCC